>CAUYLG010023132.1:0-147340 GCA_963573385.1 Cacajao melanocephalus
TGTGGCTCCTCCGCCGGGAATCTCCTAGTCTGTGGGCAACAAAAATTCGTCTGAAAGTGCGGCGTCCACTCGCTCTCTGCGCTTTCACTGGGAGCTACAATCCTGAGCTGTTGTTAATCGGCCATCTTGGATCTCTCCAAGATTGAGTGATTTTAAGCAGAGTGTAGATGATTTGTAGTTGAAAAGAAACACATCAGCGGTCATGGTTTTGCTGTCCTTGGTCCTGACCCAGGAGGATGTTGGTTGGTACCAATCTTTGCATTTTAGAAGGGTCAGACCGAATGTGCACAGAGAGAAGAGCTGTGATTGCAGGAAGGCCTCAGGAAGAAAGGCAGAAGGCATGAGAGAGCAGTCTTCAAACATATGAAGTTCGGTGGAGGAGAAACATGAGTCCCTAGTTACTGTCCCACAGGGAGGAGTGGGACCTGTGGGCAAAGGCTGTGAGAAAGAGAGATATTAGCTCTGCTTCTGAGCAGACCCTTTGAAATAATAAAGCTTTCCGTTATTGGGATGATGATTAGGAAGTCAGTCAGCTGCCATCACATGGATTCTCAGACAGGCTGGATGGGCATTCATCAGGGTAAAGCAAGGGGAAGGCTTTCACGGCAGAGGAACAGATTAAAAAGGGCAGCCTATGGGCTGAATCCAGCCCACAGATACACCCTGGGCCTCAGAGTGCCATAAAAATCCAATGAGTTTTCACTAAAATATCTAGAGGTAAATTTCTTTTTAAAATCCAGAAGATTTTTCAAACTTTTATTTTAGGTTTGGGGGTACATGTGCAGGTTTGTTACACAGGTAAACATGTGCCACTGGGGTTTGTTGTACAGATTATTTTATCGCCCAGATATTAATCCTAGTACCCAAAAGTTATCTTTTCTGCTGCTTTCCCACCTCCTAACCAAAAACTGGCAAATTGGGCCAGCATTCTAGAACTGCAACAATAATTTGCAGTTGCTACATGGTGTATTAGTTTCCTATTGCTGAAATAAATCACCACAAACTTACTGGCTTAAAATAATACACATTTATTATCCTATGGTTCTGCAGGTCAGAAGGCTGAAATGGGTCTCATGGAGCTAAAATCAATGTGTTAGTAGGGCTGAACTCTTTCTGGAGGCTCTAGGGAAAGAACCTGCTTTTTCCTTGCTTTCTAGCTTCTAGAGGTTGCCTGATTTCCTTGGCTCATGGCCCCTTCCTCATCTTTCAAGGCAGCAGCAGAGCATCTTCAAATCTTTTTCTCAGACTCTACTTCCATATGTCCTTTCTCCCCATCTCAGGATCCTTACCTTAATCACATCTGCAAAGTCCCCTTTGCCATGTAAGGTAACATATTCACAGGATCCAGGGATTGGAACATGGACACATTTGGGGGCCATTGTTCTGCCTGTCCTGCATATAGCCACCCTTTTAGAAACAATTGAACAAGGTTTTCATATTTTCTTTACCTGCCTCTCCATGCTAGATGTTGCATTTGTGATTCTTGAGTTAAAAGGCTGGGCTGGATAACCATTCTTCCTGATCTTATCCTATAATTAGAAATAAAATTTAGCATATGAGGGTTAAATGCATGAATACAATCTTTCTCTCTTGAAGGGCTGGAGATCAGGAATAAAGGGTGTGAGAAAGAATTTTAAGTTATTTAAAAGTGATGCTTTTATTGTTTGCAGGATGTCACATAATCAATTCAATTCAACATTGAATCTGTGCTCTGTTCTGTACAGGAAGACAAAGTATAAGGCATTAAAAACTTCTTCCATTTTTCTCCCATTCAAGAAAACATTCCAGAATGCAAATGAGCAAGAATGATGTCATTATAGAAATGACTTTCAATGTGCTGCAACTTACCAAAAAGCCAGAATCGTTTCCAAGTATTGCTGATTGAACTGGGATTCTAATTAATTGCATGACACCTCATAGCTGCTCACAATTCATTAGGCTTGAAGACCTCTTATCTATGATATTGTCTCTAGCCTCCAAGAAGGCTTTTGTCTGTCTGTAGAGACAACAGTTATTGGGTAAAACTAGGAGCAGTTTGGCGTAGCATGTGATTAAGTACTTACATGTGTGGTACAGCCAGTAGGTGCTCAGGGTTTTAGACAGGCATCATGGTGAACCAGCCCTGAAGGATGCTTGGTGAATGACTTCCCACCACAAAGGGGATTCCCACTTTCTGGTTCTGCAATAGGGCAGCAGGTAGATGAAACCAACACTGTATAGCTTAGATTAAAAAATTAATTCATTAGTATGTTTCAAGGGTGTTCTGAAAAAAAGCATGCCTCTGCAAAGAATGAGAAAGAAAACCTCTCTGGAGTTCCATGAAAGAGGACATGACAGGCAGTTACTTCAGCACACAGCAGTCAGTAAATCAGTCCTGGCCTTGTGTCTTTCCTCCTGTGTTGGAAATTTTTGGAGAATGACTCTGATTGGTTGAATTTGGTCCTGCCTTGGCCCTGGGAGGGTAGACACCATCTTCTACAGGACAAAAGGAAATAGAATATTGCTACCTGTAGAAGAATGGTTGGATGCTGATGTCAGCTGTAGCTTTTTACTTGCAACGTCTTAAGAGTCACGACACAGGCAATTTTGTCTGTAGCATCTTACTTAAGACTCAGGGGTGAACTGGTGTCCTCTTATCTCCAAGTCTAGAATTCTGCCTAATGTAAACACCTAGGAAAATAATCTTAGCATTAAAAACTTAGTTTACCATGGGTGAGCTCGGTGGCTCTCACCTGTAATCTGAGCACTTTTGGAGACTGAGGTGAGTGGATTACGAGGTCAGGAGTTCAACAGCAGCCTGGCCAAGGTGGTGAAACCCTGTCTCTACTAAAAACACAAAAAAATTAGCCAGGCATGGTGGCATGTACGTATAATCTCAGCTACTCAGAAGGTGGAGAATTGCTTAAACCGGGTAGCAGAGTTTGCAATGAGCTGAGATCACACCGCTGCACTCCAGCCAGGGCGACAGAGCAAGATTCCATCTCAAAACAACAACAACAACAAAAACTTAGTTTAGCATATACCTGCAATTACTGATAAAAGCCATCTTCAAAATATAGGCACAAATATTACCCTATAATTTCAAATTGATTCATAAATAAGAAAGAGTGGGGGAGGTAGATGAGTATCTCCCCACTTGTTTGCGGGGTGACTGATGCTAAAGTAGAGTGTGGCTTTGGTTGCTGGGAGCCTCAGATGTTGCCATGAAAAGTTGGACTGAGATATCATAGAAGCAAATGTTACAGGGATAACCCAGCAAGCCTGAACCTTTAGCACATGGGGACACCGTGTTTCACAACTTCAGGTGAAGGGTGGGATGGAGGACTATGCTCATGAAATACAATATGATTGCTGCCCCTGGAGTTGTGCAATATAGCAGTCCTGGTCAAAAGACCAGTGCAGTATAAATACATGGCCTCCCTGGGAAGGCAAGTTAAGAACTCTGGAGGAGCAAGGGGAGACATTCCTGTTACAACAGGTAACTGGGGCTGGAGACACGAACCTTCAGTAGCCTCTCCTCTCGTTTCTCTGAGCTGAGTCCTAGTAATCACTTGTTAATCCTGCAAATCCACAGTATTCACAGTGCAATAATAATGGTGGGAAGCATTTATTGAGAACCTGTGAAGTACTGTGAACCATATTAAACAGTTCCTATACATTATCTTATTTAATTTTCAAGAATTTTTACAGGTAGGTATTATTGCTAATGCTCTCACGATTCCAAATGTTACCTTTTTAAAACTTTTATTTTAAGTTCAGGGGTGCATGTGCAGGTTTGTAATACAGGTAAACGGATATCCTGAAGGCTTGTAGTACAGGTTAATTCAGCACCCAGGTATTAAGCCTAGTACCTATTCGTTTTTTCTCCTGTCTGTGGAACAAGCTTCTCTCTTGAAAACTCTAGAAGACTCAGAAAAATAAGGCTGTGGAAACTCACCTAGCTGGGGATTCTTGTTGTATTAGTGCACACAGTAAAAGCTAGACATATGTGCTGAAATGAACAGCTTGATAATAATGAAATAAGCGAATGAACCAGGTAGGCCTTGCTATTATCAGAATGGAGAATGGAGCTGAGATGTTCATCTGTGTGCCTGAGGGCACAGTACTAGGGATTAGAGAGCAGGAATTCAAACAGAATTCAAAGTTGTGCTTGTTCTTTGGGCCTTGCTGCTCATTCACGGAGCAGAGGGGACTATGCTTTGGTCTGGCCCAAGATAAGTGACTGCACAACGCTGGGCCCAGCCTCATTGTGTATTTGGCCGACATCCCGCCTGTCTCTGCCTCTTGTTCATTGCTGTCCCTCTTCCGGCTTGGTTTGCCTCTGGTCATGTGACTTAGCTGCCTGGGCTCTTTTCTGTTCTCTGCAGGAACGATGCACTAGTTTTCATTTACTGCAGGAAAGACCAGATTGGCAGGTTGTTTTTTGTTTGTTTGTTTGTTTTTTCCTCATTTGAGCAAGACACTGGGAACAATGAGGGTAATAATGGGAAGTCGTAGGTGTGCAGTCTGTGTTTATATCACTGAGCTGCCTGCAAGCAAGACCCTTGAGGAACATGTAGGGTAGGTATCCAGGTGAGCTCAGGCACAGACTCTATTGCAACCCCGACCTGCCCAGGTCTCTCCCTTTGTTACCATTGCCTTTTCTGGTCTGAGCCTAGGGGTTGCGCTATCCTTGGAGATAGAGCTGAATCACAAATAAAAGGCCACTTATGGTATTGAATGGCGCATACTCTATTACAGTATCTTGCTGTCACCTGCCTACTGCATTAAAAAATTCACCTCTTCAACAAACCTGCACATTCTGCACATGTACCTCAGAACTTAAAGTATAATAATAAAAAAAGAGAATCTAAAAACAACAACAAAAAGACACGTCTTCTTAGCTCTTAATCCTCACTTCATTCTTACCTACCTTCTACCTCTCTGTGTGCCAACTCTGTTGTGCTTCTATGATTACATATTTTAAAATATTTTTTTTTTTTGAATAGGCAATACCCACATGGGATTACAAAAACTAATCAGCACCTCCACATGTCTAGCAAGTATTTTTTCTCCTAAGCTTCCTTCCTGGAGGAATTGCTGTCTGTTTCTTGTACATTATTTTGTCTAAGTATGTATTTGGTTAAACCTTTTGAAATCACCTTCTTTATGGGTCCAAGTGGTCATTTACCAGGAAATTCACATGATTCATCCAAATTCGAGCATAAATATGGGACTTTATCAGCACCTGATATATAACATATGTTCATGTGTATTGTGTATTATCTGTGTCTCTCCATCAGAGTGTAAGCTAAATGGAGCCAGAACTTGTTTTGATTACTGCTAAATCTCCAGTATCTGGCCCCAAAAAAGACTCAACGAATAAATATACTACTTTTTATTCACAAGTGGTAGCCAACTCTATACACTGTTCTACACCTTGCTTTCTTCATTTACTGCCATATTTTTCAAATTATTCTTTGTTGGTCCCTGTGAATCAGCTTTTTTTCTAACAGCTGCATGGAATGTGCATCCATGGTGAAAATGTACCCTAGTGGATGTGACCAATTCCCTTCTGACAGACATCTAATTTGTTCCCAGTCTCTTGCCATGACATACAAAAATGCCTCAAACATCCTTGCACAGATCTCTGCCTAAAAGTGTGAGTACTGATAAGAAGTTACCTACATGTGGAACTGCTGGTTCTGAGATTATGTTGCTATTTTGGGCATTGCCTAGTTGTTTAATTGTATGCTTAGGAAGGAATCACAGTTCTCATGGGTCCAGTCTTTGGTGCTTTGGTTGTTGTTGTTGGAAACAACCCCACCTGCTTCTTGTGCTCTAAAAAACCACAGCAGTGGGGGAGTGACTGCAAGCTGTTCAGGCTTCTTCAAGTTTGTCTTGCTACTCCCTGTGGTCAACAGCAGTCCATTCTTTGTATGCTAATCTATCATATTTGTATTAGAAGATGGATTTCTCAGCATAACACAACCAAATTAGTTTTGCTGTTGGACACCACCATGGGGTGCTAGTTGGGGCACAGTTGTCGCATAGCCATGGGATATCCAAACAAGGGGAGTGGGGACGGCACTGTCATAAGATCACAATTTCTCTTAGGAACGGGAGCTGTCAGGGATCAAGAGGACAGTTCTGCTCCTTTACCTTCATCCCCTGCATCCTCTCTGTGGTGTTATTCCACCCTCCCCAAGATGTTCAAGTTCAGCTCATGTTCATAGAGTGTCTACTGTATGCCAAGTGCTTTCTGTCCAAGATCTAACTGAACTTTCTTAAGAGCCCTGTCAGAAAATAATACTAGTTGTATCTTATAGAGGATGTACCGGAGGCTCAAAGAGGTAGAATGACTTGCCAGAGTAAACTTTTAAAAAATACAAATAAGACTGTCCTTCCTGGTTAGGACCTTCCATTCTAAGGTCTTCCTGTATTTAACTGCCCCTGTCAATGTCTCCAGCTTAATCCCATTTTCTTCCTCTCAAATCTGCCTCCAGCTACCATAGCGTTTTGCCACTTACATCTACGTGCTCATTCCTGCCAAAGGCCATTTTCATTTTTATGTCCCTCTCTGGAGAACATTTAGCCCCCTAAATTAAAATTTACATGGACCCTAAAAGCAAAGGCAACCAAAGAAAAATGAACAAATGGGATCATATCAAGTTAAAAAAATTCTGCACAGCAAAGCAAACAGTCAACAAAGTGAAGAGACAACCCAAAGAATGGAAGAAAATATTTAAAAACCATCCATCTGGGAAGGGATTAATAACCAGAATATTTAAGAAGCTCAAACAACTCAATGGGGAAAAACATCTAATAATCCAATTTAAAAATGTACAAAATATCTGAATAGACATTGCTCAAAAGAAGACATATGAATGGCAAAGAAGTATATGAAAATGTGCTCAACATCACTAATGGTCAGATAAATAAAAATCAAAGCTACAGTAAGTTATCATCTCACCCAGTTAAAAAGAGTTTTATCCAAAAGACAGGTAATGATGAATGTTGGGGAGGATGTGGAGAAAGGAAAACCCTATAGCCTTTTGGTAGAAATGTAAATTAATACAGCCACTGTGGATAATAGTATGGAGGGTTAGGGTTAGGGTTTCCTCAAAAAACTAAAAATAGAGCTACCATATGATCCAGCAATTTCATTCTCAGGTATATACCCAAAAAGGGGGGAAAATCCATATATTGAAGAGATAGCTGCACTCCCATGTTTATTACAGTACTATTCACAATAACCAACATTTAGAAGCAGCCTAAGTGTCCATCAACAGATTAATGCATAAAGAAAATGTGGTACATATACACAATGGAATACTATTCAGCTATAAAAGGAGTGAAATCTTGTCATTTACAACAATGTGGATGAAACTGGAGGTTACTATGTTAAGTGAACTAAGTCAGGCATAGAAAGATAAACTTTGCGTGTTCTCACTTACTTGTGGAAGTTAAAAATTAATCAAACCCACAGAGATAGAGAGTAGAAGGTTAGTTACCAGAGGCTAGGAAGGGTAGTTGTGGGAGAGAGTGTTGGGAAATGGGGAGGGTTAATGAGTATAAAAACATAGTTAGAATGAATAAGATTTAGTGTTTGATAGCATAACAGGGTGACCATAGTCAGCAACAATTTGCTGTACATTTTAGAATAACTGAGGAGGTACAATTGGAATGTTCATAACACAAAGAAATGATGAATACTTGAGGTGATGGAAATCCTCTTTACCCTGATGTGATTATTATGCATTAAATGCCTGTACCAAAATATCTCATGTATTCCGTAAATATATACAGCTACTATGTCCCCATAAAATTTTTAAGAAATAAAATGAAATTTACATGGTTGGGTTCTTCTAGCCAAGCCAGAATGTCATCTCTTTAGGGGTGATAGACCTTCCTTGACCACTCCCCCTCAGCACATTCTATCTTATGGACCATTTAGTCTTGCACACAGCTCTTTCACTGTCTACAAAAGTTGTTTTGCTTGTTCACATAGTTTACCTGTGATGCAGATGTTGAAGTTGCATTTTAAAAAACTGGTTTAAAAAATCTGGGTGACTGCTCCTTTGCCTGAGATGATTTCATTCCAGTCCTGACCAAGGGCCAGGAGAGCATAGTTGATGACTTTTACGACTAGAGTTAGGATGGTGTCCCAGGAACCTGGAACAATGCTTAGATTGACCACTGAGGCTGATCACATTGCATTTGGGAGCTTGTTTTCTTTCATATGAAGTAGGTTATTATTACAACAGCCTATATTCTTACATAGATCTTCACTGAAAGGAAAACAGTCATTGGTCAATGCTGGCCAAAGCTGTAACATTGAGGTAAAAAGCTATCCCTTGAGAACTTATGATTTCAAAGGTAATTTATTCACTCACTCAGAGGTTTGTGTAAATGTGTGTGTCAGTGTGTGTATGTGGTTGCATTAGAAAGAAACAAATTCAACACAGATATGATCATGTCATTTTACTGGATAACATGATACCTTTTTGTCTTAGGTTTAAAAAGTAAAAAGTACTTAATAGAATTTATAATGGAATTTGCAAAGTGTCAGGCCACAGGTGACTGAGTTTTATTCAGCCCACATGGTGCTTTGACTTAGTCTCCAATATTTGCAAATCAGGAGATGTTACATGAAATTCTGGATTTTTGACTTCTCTTGAAAATTGAAAAGCTCTGGTGATACTGCCTGTTGAAATGGCAATATTCAGATGGAAGTGGGTAGCAGCTTTTTCTCTACGTAGGGTATGGACCCCCAGTTTACCTCTTTACCTATCTGGACCACTTCACTCACTCGTGGTACACACTTGGCCCCTATAAAATTTGGTTTTGTGACTGCACTCTGAAATTTCTCCTTCATTTTCTTTTGGAATGAAAAATAGCAGGTAATGTGAGTAATAAAAAATGATAAACCCATGTTTGTTAATTTGTGGAATTGCACAAGCTTACAAATACAAACAGCAGATGTCTGAGAGAGGGCAGGTAAGAAATCAACATTTAAGGGTACACTGGCTCAGAATATAAGTAGCTTCTGATAGCTAAATCTTCCCTGCCACTTTTTATACCAATACTTATTTAAAATAAGTGCTGGCGAAGAAATAATTTCTTAAAATAATTACTTTGATGCATGTTGCTGGATGCAATTTTTTCAAATTTTTATTTAATTTGATTTATGCTTGTAATCTACATACATACCAGTGCCCCACGTAGTCAAAACTGTGTAAATTCAGAGAGACACAATTAAGAATTTTTATAAAAACAAATTTTTATTTTACTTTTGTCTTTCCAATAAAATTCATGGGCATCTAATTTATAATACACTTTAAGTAACAATTCCTAAAATTGTCTTTCCTTTCCACTTCTACTCTCTTTTGCCCCATGTAGTAGGGTGAATAAAGGGCCTTAAAATGTTTGTATGCTAATTGCTTGACCTTGTGAGTATGTTACCTTATATGACAAAAGGGACTTTGCAGATGTGATTAAGTTAAGCATCTTGATATAGGGAGATGATCCTGTCTTATCCAAGTGGACCCAAGGATATAATCACAAGTGTCCACATCAGGGGAAGACAGATTCTACTACTTGAGAAGATGACAATGTAATGACCAAAGGAAAATGCTATGCTTATTGCTTTGAAGATGGAGGAAGGGGCCATGAACCAAGGGATGCTAGGACTACAATTCTAGGAGCTGGGAAAGGCAAAGAATTGGTTTCTTCCGTAGAGTGTCCAGAGAGAATGCACCCCTGCTGACACCTTGATTTTAGCCCAGTGCAACTGATTTAGGACTTCCGACATCCATGACTCTAAGGAATAAAAGTACATTGTTTTAAACCATGAGGTTTGTAGTAATTTGTTACAGCAGCCATGGGAAACTAATAAATCCCATAATTGTCCTCTTTCTTTGTGTGTTCTCATGCCTCTCCGTGAAACTTTTCCAGCCCCCTTTTGATTCCTTTTTACGGGTAATAGTGAAGCAGCACACACAGGCAACCAGGACAGTAAACAACCTTCTTTCTCTTTTCCAAGATTTCTTTTCAAGAGAGACACAGTAAAATAGAGCAGGTGAGGCAATGTGGATGTGTGACTACATAATCTGTTACCTGAAATAACTTGACCAAAATCAATGGGAGAACCAACAAGTATGTAGAACCCACAGTCTTTCTCAAGCACTTATTTGTCTTATTCATAGCTCAGTGTCTTTGCTTTAATGACCTCATTCTTTGCTGCACAAACCCACTCAGACTATTCCCCAGATGCTCCGCTGACATGGCCTCATCTAGACTCCATGTGGCTCTGCCTCTAATTACTGTGTGCTTCATTTGCATAAGGTTTTACTCATTCTCATGTCATTCGTATAAAGTGGGAGTCTCATTGCCAAGGCAACCAGAAGTGGGAGTGTGCACAATTTCAGCCTTGTCCAAGAACTCAGCTCCACTTGGTATACTCCCACTGTGTTCTTGGTTTCCTGCCTTCCATAGCCAAAATAATGCAAACAATTTCATGGTCATCTCTGTTCATTTTTTCCCTTTTTATTAATCTATTAGCAGGCCTATCTAGCTTTTTCTTGAATTCACTAACTTTGTTCTTTAATTTCCCCTAGCTAATCTTGATGTCTTTTCCTTTTCCTGCATAATAGATGTCTTATCTGGAATCCTTTATGGTAATTACTGCTGTGAACACTTTCCACATGGGTTTTTCTCTTTCTTTTATCACCCTTTTGACCATTCCTTGCCTTTCCCATTAAAATCAGAATCCACGATTTCTGTTTCTGCTCTTCGTCTGGACTGGGCCACTCAAAAATAAATGAAGGATCAGGGACTCCATACTCCCCATGTAGAAAGACAGATGGAGGCCTCTAAGAACTGTGGTTCTAATTTTAAACTGATTGCCTTATATTCTCTTCCCATACATCAAGAGCTAGTTTGAGTTCTACTGTCCATAATTGTCGGTTGCTACACACTCAGCAGCAATATGCCATATTTTTCTACTGATTAATGCTTAAAAGTTTATTCCATTTTACAAAGTACCAATTAATTTTGATAAGAATAAAAGGCCTTACGGTTTCCAGTAGGAAAATTGCCTTTCTCCTAAAGGGCATGAAATGGTGGTTCACTGGGTGATTCTGGTTCACAAATGTGTCCTACACAAAATCTTAAATGTGCATGGGTTGCCAACTGTTTTTTATTTTTTGCTTTTTTTTTTTTTTTTTAGATAGGGTATCACTCTGTCACCTAGGCTGGAGTGCAGTGGCATGACCTCGGCTCACTGCAACCTCCACCTCCCAGGTTACAGTGATTCTCCTGCCTCAGCCTCCTGAGTAGCTGGGACTACAGGCGTGTGCCACCATGCCCAGCTAATTTTTGTATTTTTAGTAGAGACGAGGTTTCACCATGTTGGCCAGGATAGTGTTGATCTTCTGATCTTGTTATCTGCCTGCCTCAGCCTCCGAAAGTGCTGGGATTACAGGCATTAGCCACCATGCCCAGCTAATTTTTTTATTTTTAGTAGAGATGGAGTTTCACCACGTTGACCAGGATGGTCTCGATCTCATGATTCTCCCACCTTGGACTCCCACAGTGCTGGGATTGCAGGTGTGAGCCACTGAGCCCAGCCTACCAACTGCTAAAATAAGAATATTTAACACGAAATTCTGATTTTTGTTTTGTCTCAAAATACAGAAAGACCAGGCAACATGAAGTTGATTTTTCTATGGCCACAGACAGCTGGAATTGTGTAGTCATTGTCCCTTGGGATAAGGTGGCAACCCTTGGCTCATCTCACACTTTCTTTATATACCCTACTTTGCTCAATTTTGTTACTTGCCTGATTTCTGTAGGCATCTGAATTTGCAACTTCTCTGATGGAGTTCCAGGCTTACTGGGAGGAAGGTACCTAAAGATGTCTACACCGACTTCCTTCTCTTACCCACCTAATTCATGAAACTCATCATTCAACCTCCAGTGATGAATTTCTCATTGCTTTCCTGCATAGCCATTCCATATGTGGTCAGCTCTCCCTAAGAGAAAGTATTCCACAGATTAGAGTAGGTTTTTCATCTATTGCGTCTTCTTATTCCTTAGTTGGAGATCTAAGCGTTTTTCATCTATTACGTCTTCTTATCCTTTAGTTGGCAATAATCCATTTGGATTATTCTGTTTCTCTAAAACTTGATTTCCATTGAATTCTCAAGGGCTCAGTGGAACATCCAATTCACCATTTGTACTGAGCTGATGTTAAAGCATCAAAGACCCCAACACCTCCTAATCCTGTCCCATGTTTTATCTGGTTATTTTATGCCATTTGCAAGCTGTAGTGTGATGCACTAGGCCATCTCAGAGATTTCTGAAAGTTCACCTGGTAAGAGCCAAAGGAGGCTGTGTTAGTTTCTTTAGCTTTTTCTATAGTGGTAATGGTGTTGATAATGATGATGATATTAGTAGCTACAATTTATTAGAAAAATGCTGCCAGGGTAAACTAAATCCCAGGATGAATGACTGATAAATATCCTTGTATCTAATCCTAATTAAAGGTGGGTGTTATCCTGGTTTTTCAGTGAGTAAACTGAAAACAAGAGAAGTTAAATACATTCTCAAAGGCCATAGTGGTGGACATTGTATTTGTCTCTCCCCAAATTTGTTCCTTTTTTTTTTTTTTTGTAACTGCCTAAATTTCCTTTTGGATATCCATGCCCACACCATGAATTTCATGTCCTTTGGGAAAAGCAGGCCATGTGACTCAGGCCTTAACCAATCTGTGAAATTCTTATTCACTGGCCATGGTGACTGGCTCATTGATTAGCATGAATCATAGTTAAGAACAATGAGATGGGAAATTTGATTGGAGGGCTTCTAAGAACCTTCAGAAGATACAAGAGCATGCATGGAAGCACTCCTGGAATGCTGGTAGGTTCCCTTCTTGTGTTCACAATGGGGCACCAGACATAAGATAGTTTCAACAGAGGGAATATAGGGCAGAGAGTTGGAAGGAACAAAATCTTGATGGCATCATTGGTCTGCTGACTTCAAAACTCCTGAAGCCATCTTTGACGTGGTCATTCCAGTCACAGAAGGTTATGTATCTCTACTGTTTAAAAGGGCTTGAATTTTCTGTCACTTGCAACCAGGTGAATCCTAACTGATAGGTGTACCAAACTAGTAGGTAATAGAGCCACAGTTCAAACCCAGGACTTCATGGTTCCAAAATTGGTGCCATTTCAACTCCTCTATTCTTGGTTTGGATGAACCTTCTTTGTATAAACTCATGGAATCTCAGAGTTTGAAGAGACCCACAAGATCATTCTGCTCAGCCCTGATGTTAAAGATAAGAAAACCGAGGCCAAGAAAGGAAAAGTAACTTGCCCAGGACAACTGGGGCTCAAGAGTAAGGTAGGCTGACCTCAGTATACTGCTTTTATTCCCCATATCACAACACCTTTATTTATTTTTCTGTTTATCATCCTAGTTAAACGAATATTTCTCAGGGAGGCAAAGTCATTGCCCAGGGATGCAAAGATTATGGCATGGTAATCAGGACAAAGTCCTGAGCCTAGGAAGAGTCTGGAGTTCATTTGAGAAATCTGCCCTTTGATTACAACCAAGACAAGGACCAAAGCAGTGGGGGTACAAAGCTGAAGATTCCCAGTTTTGCACCTGTTTCTGGAGAAATAGAAAAAAAAAAGTAAATGAAGACAGCAGGGGAAGAGAAGAAAAATGAGAAAGAGGAAAAATATATTTGGAAGGTGCTGTCCAAAACCAAAGAAGCATGATGGATAGAGAAGAACCTTTGTCTTTTGCTTCCTTAATATAGTGAAATCAGTGTAGATCCAGTAGGCTGAGGTACCCAGAACACTGTTCCCTCATCTCTGCTTCCTCCCATATTCCATACTAAAGTAACTTAAAGGACTCTAGAGACCATTAATAGTGCTTGAGAGCATAATTCAGTGCTTAGGACTTCTAACAAGTGGCACATTGGTGGAAGGAAAGCAATATATTAAGTAATTTTAGAAGAATTTCAAGAGATGAGGACATTGTTTTTTACCTTTCCTCTTGATAGCTGAGCCATGGCCTCTACTTACTTTCCTTTTAGGAGGAGGAGAAAATTTCTTTCTCTGTAGTAGTAGGAGTAGCATAGAAACAGCAGCCACAGTGGTTAACACATACATGTTCTTAACATGTGGTAGGAGAGGGACTCACCAAGTGTGTACATGCCCTAATGCTTGAAACCTGTGGATGTGTTGCCTAATTTGGCAAAAGAGATTTTGCAACTGTGATTAAGTTAAGGCTCTTGAAATGGGAGATTATCCTGGACTATTCAGGTAAACCCAATGTAATCACGTGGGGTCCTTGTAAGTGAGGAAAGGAAGCAGGAGGGAAAGAGTCAGAGGAGGAGACGTGATGGTGAAAGCAAGGAAACAGAGGTGTTCAGAGGAGGAATGTAGGAAACAAGAATCTGGAAAGGCAAGGACATGGATTCTGTCCTAGATTCCTAGAGGAACAAGCTTTATCCATACTTTGATTTTAGCCTAGTGAAGCCCATTTAGAATTTATGACCTCGGTGTTGCAGAATAATAAATGGGTGTTATTCTAAGTCATTGTGCTTGTAGAATTTGTTACAGCAGCAAATGGAAACTAATACCCACTGTGTCAGAGCCTGTAATTGGTGATTCGCCTCCATATCTTGCTTGATTCTTATCAATCCTTCATTTTAGAGATTACAAAATGCTCTTTAGAGTGATAAGTTAATATGCCCAAGGTCACTTTGTGAGTTAAGCATTTGAGTCAGGATTTGAACCCAGAAGTCTGATACCAGAACCTGGATTCTAAACCACTGACTCTACTACCTCTCTAATATAGCTGGAAAGTCTTTGACATAAGAACAAACTTCTCTGGCCAGCATGTGCCTGGGAGGCTACTTTCAGTGTAAGTTTCTGTGCTGTTTGGAGGAAAATACTACACTTGTATGATAGGAATTTTGAATTGCTGGAACCTTTAATTTAATGTTGGTTGTTCTGCTGATGTAGCGCTTTCATTGACTCTGAGCTGACTGAAGAAATAAGGATTCTTGTTCCACACCCCCCGACCTGTACCCCTAGGATGTTTGTGTACCTCAGCAAGCCATCCAGGAAGTGCTGAAGGAGAAAGCATTGCATGTAATTGAAACTGATACATGGGAGGAGGAGTATTTGTGACTATTGCCAGAACCATTAGAGAGTTGGAGAGGAAGGCATTCCCCATTCTCCTGAAAAGAGAATAGAAAGAGCAAGGGGGGGAGAAAATGAGGGAGGGAGGAAGAAAGAGAGAGAAAGAGAAGAGTGAGACTGATTCTGAAGTTAGTTGACAAAAAAAAAATATATATATATATATATACACACACACACACACACACACAATAATACAAAAACATAAAAGGAGTAAGATTTTACAAGGCAATTTGCCAATTTTTACAAAAATTTAAAGAGCATACTTTGTGATGTGTCAGTTCTGTGTTTCTTATTGCAGTAAAGTGCCCATAACATAGAGTTTACTATTTTAACCATGTTAAAGAGTACCATTCAGTGGCATTAAGTACATTCACAGTGTTGTGCAAGCATCGTCGATATCTACTTCCAAAACATTTTCTTCACTCTAAATGAAAATTCTGTATCTATTAAGTAATCACTCAGCATACCCCATCCTTCCACCCCCTGGCAACCAACAATCTAATTTCTGTCTCTATGGATTTGCCTATTATGGTAGTTTCATATGAATGGAATCATACAGTGTTATGCCTGACTCCTGTCGCTTAGCATGATGTTTTCAAGGTTCATGCTGCTCTTATATAACAACAGCTAGATCTGGACTAAATATCAATCACAATGCCATGGCTAACCCATGACACATCTGCACCTTGGGAAAGATTCATCTGATAGAATAAGGTAGAGCCTCATACTGGTGTGGAGAGGTCTCTAAGACATGTTTTTGGGTAAAATCAGCCAGTTATAGAACAAAAAGCACAGCCTATTGTTTGTGTAAAAAGTTATGGAATGAGGTGTTATAATTCTATAAATAAATGTAGGTACATGTATCAGTCCATTTTCATACTGCTATGAAGACATACTCGAGACTGTGTAATTTATAAAGAAAAAGAGGTTTAATGGACTCACAGTTCCACATGGCTGAGGAGGCCTCACAATCACGGTGGAAGGTGAAGGAGGAACAAAGTCATGTCTTCCATGGTGGCAGGCAAGAGAACGTGTGCAGGGGAACTGCCCTTTATGAAATCATCAGATCTTGTGAGACTTATTCACTATCATGAGACTAGCACAGGAAAAACCTACCCCCACGATTCAATCACCTCCCACCGGGTGCCTCCCATGACACATGGGGATTGTGGGAGCTGCAATTCAAGATGAGATTTGGGTGGGGACACAGCCAAACCATGTCAGCATATCAATGCACAGACAGAGGTTTGAGTGGATGCACAACAAACACGTAACACAGAGTGGTTGCTGTGGGGGATGAGTTGAGAGTAGGGATGGCAGTCAAGAGGATATTAGCTTTGTCTTTTAATGTTTGGATGTAACAAAGGAGAATATATTCATATACTGAAAATGTTTATGTAAATGAATCAAGTTAAAAGAAAACATGAAAAGAAAGGAAAAACAGAGAGAAGGAGGCCAATGATACCAAGAAGAATTATAGGGGGAAGGTCACACCTAGGAAGAGATCCCCAGGTTTGGAATATGGGTGGACCCATCATCATACCATTACTGTACCATTTGGAGTGGGACCAGTGTGAGTGGGGAGTGTTGAATGATGAGAGCTTTTAACTCAGCCTTTTCCCTGTTGTGATAAGCTAACTTTAATTATAGCATCTCAAACACTAGTAATTATTGGTTTGTTCCAGTATTAGAAAGTCTACAGGCCAGTTCAGGTCAGAGCTACTGTTTTGAGTCTTAACTCAGCAATCAGTGTTTCGATTTTGGAGAAAATTTTCCAAGATTAATCAAGCTGTTTTTTCTTCTATGTTGTCAGAATGATGCATTTTTGGGCTAGTGGTGATAAAAAAAATCATGGTTTGCTTAAAGGAACGAAAGAGCATGACTTAAGAAATTGTGTAAAGGTTGGTGTTTTTTGTTTGAAATGTCATAGCAATTAGCTACTTAGTATGTGAGAAATAATTTTGTGATTTAAAAAAACACCTGGTGTTAGAGGAATCAGACCAGAAAAATGAACATTTTATTTTTATTCTGGTTTCTTTGTTAAGAACTGTGAGTTCTGGTTTGAAATCCCCAACCCTATTCATTTATCCATCATTCAGATTTTTTTTCCGTTTATCCATCATTCAGAATTTGTAATGAGTGATCAGTCTGTGTGCTAGGTGATGTGGTGTTAAAAAATAGGTATTGCCTCTTTCCATGGGTGGAGCTTATGGTGTTATTGGGAAAGACAGATACTCCATAAAAACCACAACAATTATGTGTATATGATTATAAATCCTGACAAGGGAAATTATGTGTAGACAAATGAAGTTGGAATATTACTTACAGGTGTGCCCACCACAATCCGCTCAGGGACAAGTCACTTGGGAGGAGACGTCTAGTTGGATTTCCAAACTCTGGCCTCAGGCAATTAATTTTGTTTCTTAACAATTACAGTAATGGGTAGGAGTGGGTCTTCTGGAGTTCAGTTTGCATTTAGCTGAACTCAATTTTCATGCGTGTCTGAGTCTGAAAGAATAGCTGCTCAGGGGAGCCCAGGAATCCTGCGTCGTGGGAGGGAGTGGCAGCAGTGGTTTCATGAAATGCAATGTGATGGAAGAGAATGAAGTCTGCTCCTTCTGGAGGTTGAAAGAGGCAGGCTATGACGCAGGTGGGGTAACTGTTGGAGATGCCCTTCCACCGTACGTAACTCCGCCATTTTCTTGGTTGGCTTGCATCTTCTCTCTCTGGCATTCAAATATCTCCCATTCTTTTATTATTTTATTTCCATATTTTTTCTCCTTTCCTTTTTTTTTTTCCTTTCCAAATCCTCTTTTCTTTAGTTCCTTCTGTTCTCTTCCTTCTTACACCTTTCTCTTTTTTTGTCACCCTCCTCCTGCTTTCTATTTTTCCCATTCCTTTTCTTCCTTGATCTATTGTTTTACCTCTTTGCTCACTCTTGCTCAATGCACTTCTAGCTCTCCTAGTTAATTTCACTACCTTTCTGCAAATCCCTCTGTTATTACCTTAGACTCATTGATGATCCCACAAGCTTTACTTCTCTATCCCCTCCTTAAATGGAAGCTAGAGTTAAAGGGATCATTTGTCCCTTGCATTGAAAAAGCATACTGAGACTATAGGGGGACCCACTCAAAGGAAAGGGGACGAGTGCTTTGGAAAATGTAAGTGCAAGAATCACAAACATTATAAGCATAGCATAAACTGGGAAGTCAGAAGTGTTTTTATTAGATGACTGGGACCTTGGGTTTATTATATGTTTGGGGAGCTTTCATTCTGACTTGTTTGGACCCCTCCTTCCTTTGTTCACTTGTATCCAAGCCCTCCTTGGAAGATGTGTCACTGTAGCCTGAAGGTACTGGGCTTCTTCACAGTATCTTGGCCAAAACACCAAAAAAACAACAACAAACAACAACAACGATGTTCATATCTTTATTAAACCTGAGGGGATAAATGCTTAGAAATCCATTTAAAATTTCTAATTCCTCGTCTATCCCCTCCATGAACCTGCTTAAAAATGTCTCTTCTCTTGTTTGTTCCCCAAATTCTCTTGACCACATCTGTCTTCCCTCTTTATCTCTTAGATGAGCTTAGCCTTGCTTTCCCTCTTCCCTTTTCCAAATCCTCCCCAGTCTCCAGGGGGCTGATATCTTACCATTCAGTACTCAGCTCAGATGCTGCTTCCTCAGAGTGACCTTCTCTAACCCTTCTCTCTTGAAGGTACTCTCAACCGTGCAAGGTTGATGGGAGGAAATATGTTGCAGAATTTGATGAAACCAAGGACTCTTCCACAGGAAAATGCTCATATACCAACAGTTTTCCTTTCCCCTAATCTCAGGGGATTCTTCAGCTCATCCCTGGACTTCTCAGGTGTCTGTTTTGGCGAGTCAGTCTCCAAGAGCTCCCTGTCCCTTCTCATACCCTACCACCTTAGCTTGCATTTATTTGCTTCTTAACCCTTAAAACCAGCTGAAATGAGGTTGTATGTTTGTTTGCTTGTTCACCATTATTGAGATCCCAACCAAGAATACCTCTGATTACCGTAGCAACAGGAGGGAGTAGAAAAAGCACTTTCAGAGATCCAATGGAAATCGTGAGCCAAGAATTTCCTCTAATGTCTTTCCATGCTGTGGTGATGCAGGTACCTCTGACCTGAAACTTAGTTCAGAAACTCCCAGGGCTATGCCTGGTGGTTTCCATTTGTATTCAAACCCTTCCCTGCCCATGGCCTTCTCTTCTATTTGCTCCTTGTCTATTTTGATAGAAATCAATAGTTTCCCTCATCTTGCTCCTGCATTTAGAAAAGTGAACTAACTCTCCAGTTTCCCCACTTCATTGACACACAGAGGTTAACATCTCGGGGATGTCAGTTCTCCCAGGGCAGAACTTAGTGAAAAGAATATTTTCTTCTAATTGATGGGATCCTGTTGCTGAGACCCTCTCATTTCACATCTCACCTGGGGACAAGGAGGGCTCCATAGTCTGCGGAACAATGACATTTTACTTTATTGCCTCAGAGAGAAGGAGCTACAAGGCACAAGCATGAGGAAGATGAGGCAAGTAACCCAGGTCACCTCTTGAAAGAGCAGAAAGAAACTATCCAGGAACCGACAAATGGGCTTTGCATTCTGACAAGTGCAGGGCCCTCTTCAGCAGTTTGCGTTGGAAATTGGAAAAATGAGCCTATTGTTGAAGATCTAGAGTGTTCATTTCATTTTTAAGTGAGAAAGGAGGTATTTCACAGTATTACCTTTACTGCCGAGGGTTTGTGCCAAAGATGTAAGACGATAATGACATGGAGAGTGATATTCCATGTGATGGATTTCTTCTTCCCTTGCCTCCTACAGAATGTTCAAAAATAAAATTTCTGTCTGCAATTGCTATAGAATATCAGACTACTCTTTGCAAGTGAGAAGACATGACGGTGCAACACAAGACCAGGATTACAATGATGCATCTGAAGTCTAAGCCGGGAGCAAAGAACAAAGAATGCATCCTTTTCCTTACACTAGCCATCTGTCCTGACTCATGATGGACCTGGCATCTCTTGCCTTTGTTGACTTGGAGACTGGGGTCTTTACCAATGCGGGTTGGAGGTGGTGCAGATTTAGGTTTTAGTCTTAGTTCTCTCTTTGACAGAGTTTTTGGGTGACTTTGGGGAAGTCACCCATTTCCTCTGTGTCTTTGTTTTCCAACCTGCAATGTAGGATAGGAGGGAAGAATGCCCATTGCACAGGAGAGATTTAAAATGGAAGAGCCTCAATTCTTGGGGAAAACAAAAGAGATTTATTTATTTATTTTAGTGATGGGTTCTCACTTTGTGTTACCCAGGCTAGAGTGCAGTGTCATGATGGTAGCTTACTGCAGCCTTGAGTTCCTGGGCTACAGTGATTCCCTGCCTCTGGCTTCCATGTAGCTGGGATTACAGGTGCATGCCAACATAATTGCCTACTTGTTTTAAAAAGATTTTTTTAGAGATGAAGTCTCACTATGTTGTCTAGACTAGTCTTAAACTCCTGGCTTCAAACAATCCTCCTGCCTCAGCCTCCCAAAACAGTGCAATTTCAGGCATGAACCTCCACACCCCTTTTTTATTTTGTTTTATTTGTTTTTACTTGTTTATTTTTGAGATAGAGTCTTGCTCTGTAGCCTAGGCTGGCATGCACTGGTGAGATCTTGGCTCACTGCAACCTCTGCCTCCAGGGTTCAAGTGATCCTCCTGCCTCAGCCTCCAAGTAGCTGGGACTACAGACATGCACCACCACACCTGGATCATTTTTTTTTTGTATTTTTGGTAGAGATGGGGTTTTGCCATGGTTGCCAGATTGGTCTCAAACTCCTGACCTCAAGGGATCCACCCACCTTGGCCTCCCTAAGTGCTGGGATTACAGGCGTGAGCCACTGCTGCCAGCGTTTTTATTATTAGATGATAGTTTATTATTATTAATGGCAGGAACTAGGTAGTATTGGAAGCAAGACTGAGAAGGAGATAATTTTGCTCCTGGGTAGTATGCACATTGCACTTTATGATATGCACTTATTGAATCACATAGCCAAGTATCGTCTCTCTGGGTCAGATTTGTCCACTGTCCACACTTCCCTCTGAACTGTATTTTGCATGCCTGCTTTGATTTCTTTTCATCCTGATTTATTAGCCCTGGTTGATGCTAAGTGAAGTTCTGCGTCAAATCAAGAACAATTTATAACCTGCCCCATCAGCAAATATCCAGAGCATTAGTCACAGAAAATGCATTAGTTGGTCCTCTTCCTTGCTTCTGGTGGAAGGAACTAAAACAGGCAGGTTATTTTCACCATGGACACCTCCTTAACTTTGGGAATTGAGAGATATATTGGCCTGTTTCTTTTCTTTGATGATACAAAGAAATAGGACACAAGCAGTTTGCTGTTGGTGAACAAGTGGCTGAGAGTAAAGCTGGCCTTTTCTGCTGAACAAATAGAATCTCTCTTCCCTGTTCTGTCTTCACATGGGAACATCAGCTTGAGAGACACTAGACATATAAATCCTCCTCTTTACCTCACCCAGCTTCCTCTATAAACTAGCTTATCCTCTGAGAAGACTTCACATTAAGAACCGGGATTGCAACATAAAAAAATAGGGAATCAACCCAAGTGTCCATGAATGGATCATTGGATAAAGAAAAATAATATAAACATGCCATGGAATGCTACTAAGCCGTAAAAGGTAATGACATCATGTCTTTCGCAGCAATATGGATGGAACTTGAGGCCCTTATCTTTTTTTTTTTTTTAGTTTTACTTTAAGTTCTGGGATACATGTACAGAATGTGCAGATTTGTTACATAAGTATACGTGTGCCATGGTGGTTTGCTGCACCCATCAACCCGTCATCTAGATTTTAAGTGCCACATGCATTAGGTATTTGTCCTTATGCTCTCCCTTCTCTTGCCCTCCACCGTCTGACAGGCCCTGGTGTGTGATGTTCCCCTCCATGTGTCCATGTGTTCTTATTGTTCAACTCCCACTTATGAGTGAAAACATGTGGTGTTTGTTTTTCTGTTCCTGTGTTAGTTTGCTGAGAATGATGGTTTCTGGCTTCACCCATCTCCCTGCAAAGGACATGAACTCATTCTTTTTTATGGCTGCATAGTATTCCATGGTGTATATGTGTTGAGGCCCTTATCTTAAGTGCAACAACTCCAAAACAAAGTCAAATATGTCATGTTCTTACTTATAAGAGAGAACTAAATAATGTGTACACGTGGACACATAGAGTGGAATAATAGACACTGGAGACTGGAAGGTGAGGAAGGTGAGGGGAATGGGAGGAGGTGAAGAATGAAAAATTATTTGATGGGTACAATGAACACTTTTGAATGATGGCTATATTAAAAGCTGAGAAACCACCACTACACAATATATCCATATAACAAAAATGCAGTTGTACCCCTTAAATCTATTTTTTAAAGAACCGTGATTGCAACTTGAAATCATATCATTTATTTTACCAGTTGGACCACTTGCTAATTCAATGCTGAACCCTGGAGCCAGAGGACCAAGATTGAACTGTTTCTTCACCTTGGGGATGTCATTTTCTCTTTCTAGGACTTGATTCCCTTCTCTGCAAATGAAGTTAATAATACTACCTGATATTAAGTAGTTGGAAGCATTAAATCTGATAACTCCTATAATGTGCTGAGTGTAGTGTCTCATTAAGAAATACCAGGCATTTGCCTTTTTCCATTTTCTTTTTAATGAGGACATTGGCATCTTAGAATTATCAAGTTATTTCTTAAAATAAGAAAATGGTATTATCCAAAACTTACCTTACAAACTCTGTTAGCCAAAATTTCTCCTGCACTTGATCTTTTGAGAAGGAGGCAGGTGAAAAAAAATGCTGATTTAAGAACATAGTTGAGACTATTTTGAGTCAGTATCTAGAGGTGGCATTCATTTTCCCTCAACTGTGTGTGTGTGTGTGTGTGTGTGTGTGTAGAGAGAGAGATTCAGGGGCTTCATGTGCAGATCTGTTACATAGGCATATTACGTAATGCTGAAGTTTGAGCTTCTAATGTTCATGTTGACCAAGTAGTGAATGTACTACCTGATAGGTAGTTTTTAACCCTTGTCGTCCTCCCTCCCCCTTCTCTTTTGAAATCCCCAGTGTCTATTGTTTCTGTCTTTATGTCCATGAGCACCCAATGTTTAGCTCCTATTTGTTAGTGAGAACATGTGTTATTTGGATTTCTGTTCCTGTGTTAAGTCACTTAGGATAATGGCCTTCAGCTGCATCCATGCTGCTGCAAAGGACATGATTTCATTCTTTTTTATGGCTGCATAATATTCCATAATGCATATGCATCACATTTTCTTTATCCAATCCAGTGTTGATGGGCATATGGGTTGATTCCACATCTTTGCCATTGTGAATAGGGCTGTCATAAGCATACAAGAGTACAGGTGTAATTTTTGGTCAAACCATTCATTTTCCTTTGGGCATATACCCAGTAATGGGGTTGCTGGGTCAAATGGTAATTCTATTTTTTGTTGTTTGAGAAATCTCCAAACTACTTTCCACAGGCTGAACTAATTTACATCCCAACCAGCAGTGTATAAACATCCCTTTTCTCTGCAACCTTACCAACATCTGCTGTTTTCTGACTTTTTAATAATTGCCATTCTGACTGGAGTGAGATGGTATCTCACTGTGGTTTTGATTTGCATTTCTCTTTTGATTAATGATGCTGAGCATTTTTTCATGTTTGCTGACCACTTGTATGTCTTCTTTTGAGAAGTGTCTGCTCATGTCCTTTGCCTGATTTTTAATGGAGTTATTTGTTTTTTTCTTGTTGATTTAAGTTCCTTATAGCTTCTGAATATTAGCCCTTTGTTGGATACCTAGTTTGCAAATATTTTCTCCTATTCTGTAGGTTATCTGTTTAGTGTATTGATAGTTTATTTTGCAGTGCAGAAGATCTTTAGTTTAATGAGTTTCTGATTGTCAATTTTTGTTTTTGTTGCATTTGCTTTTGAGGACTTAGTCGTAAATTATTTGCCTAGGCTAATGTCTAGAACGGTATTTCCTAGGTTTTCTTCAGGATTTTTTTATAGTTTGAGGTCTTACACTTAAGTCTTTAGTCCATCTTGAGTTAATTTTTGTATATACTAAAAGATAGGGGTCCAGATTTAGTCTTTTGCATACAGATAGCCAGTTTTCCTAGCATCATTTATTGGATGGGAGTTCTTCCCTCATTGTTTCTTTCTGTTGACTTTGTCAAAGATCAGTTGGTTGTAGGTGTACAGCTTTATTTTAGGAGGTCTGTATTCTGTTTCACTGATCTTTTTTTTTTTTTTTTTAACCAGTACCATGCTGTTTTGGTTACTGTAGCCTTGTAGTATAGTTTGAAGTTTGGAAATGTGATGGCTTTGGCTTTATTCTTTTTTTCTTAGGATTGCCTTGGCCATTGATCAATCCTATATTTTTTTATTTTTGGACAGAGAAGATGGATATTCAGAGAGCACTAAAGCCTTACCAGGTCATATATCAAGATTCAACAGAATCTTGATTACTTACTGAGGTAGAAAAATGGACCAAGTCTTCAATATTGGCTTGAAGAGAAAATGAAAGTTGTAGTATCCCCCTTCTCTCTGGTTATCATGGTTCTGTTCTGGAGGATCTTGGGCTGCATTCCATCAAAAGTGGGAACATGGAGGGACCTGCAGCCTTGTGAAAAGAACCTGGGCTGATAATTAGTCTTATTTGAGATTAATCATATCTTGGCTTAGTTCTAACTGTATCAACCTGGAGAAGTTATCTGGCATCTCTGAGCTTTAAATTCCCTGTTCCTCAGAATGGAGAGAATAATGGCTTCTTGAGATGGTTGTTGTGAAGATGACATTGTTTACAGCACCTATCACTCGGCCTGGTATATGCAAGGTGCTCTTTGAATATTCCTTGTCCTTGCTAAAAATGTGTGTGTGTGTGTGTGTGTGTGTGTGTGTGTGTGTGTGTGAATTGATACACACAGAGAGAAAGAGAGAGATGGCCAGACAACCATGGTAGGGATTTGGGATAGACTTGGTGGGGCTGGAGGAAGGTTTCCGGTGTTCTGTATCTCGAATCTTGATTTGGAAAATGGTTATATGGATGTGTTTAAGTTATAGAAAATTGAGTGGTATACTATAATTTGTCCGCTGTTCTTATGTATTAAAAATTTACTAAAAATGTATGTTTGTAAGACCTCTCTCTCTCTCGCTCTCTCTCTCTCTCTCTCTCTCTCTCACACACACACACACACACACACACACACACACACACACCCCTATGGATCTCTTTCCTTCAGTGTTCAGGAGAGGCACACTCCTCAAACATCTTGGCATCTCCTTTTATTTGCTCTTGATTCCTGCCCTTGACATCAGCTGTAGTGATGAAAGCGCCTACCTCTCTTGAGAACTGGTATTCTTCTGTTGCCTCTAAGTGGTAGGTTGGTGTTGTGGGAGCCATATCGGCTTTGGAGGCAGAAAAACCAGGGTTTGGATCTTGGGCTTATTTTTTACAAGCTGCAGATTTCTTGTCCACAAAATGGTTGTTATGAGAATTAGAGATAATTCAGGTAAACCACTGAGCGTGGTGCTAGACACATCCAAGTATTAGCTGTACAGTCTTTGCATTGATCTCCTGGGTAGAGAGAACTTCCTGCCCCCAGTCTGGAAAGATGTTGGCTTTTGTAGAGTAAACTCTCAAAATGAATTAAATTGACTCCACTCTTGGGAATTTTCTCCTTTTAGAATAGGTATTTCCACCCAGTCCAGATCTGAGTTCAACTTAGATCCTCCTGAAACTATTTAAGACCATGACCTCTGACATAGACTATGCAGAGTAAACAGATGTCACATGAATGAGAATGTCTCCATCTTTGTTTGCTTTTATTTAAGCCAAATATACAGAATTCTAATGTCTAATAATTTTCCTTTATTGGGGTCATTGGTTTAATTTTCTTAGCTAAGGGAGAGGTGACTAGATATTTTTAGTATGCTGCTTTTGAAATATGCTTTGGCATATTTGTTTGCTTTCTTATGCCCTCATTTGTTTTACTGCATTTGGATAACTGGATGTTATCAGGTAGTTACTATTCTTAGTGAATAGGTGGAATTCCACTTCCATGCCTAACAGCATACAAAAGAAAAATATTATTCTAACTGCAATTTTTTGCTTCTGTAGTTTCTGAATTATAAATGGGAGTGAGTCAGCTTTCATATACACCTACAAAATTAATGTTTTACAAAAGGAAGAAGTATAAAGTCTTAATGCCTAAAATCATTTAGAGAGGTCTGGGCCAAATTACAGTTAGGGTTAGGCCCTGTTTTTTTCATAATTAGTACTCTGGTTGCAGGAACAAGACATGCTCTGCAGTAATAAACAGCCATACCAGTAAGCATCAAATTAGGTGCCCAGTGAAAAGGAAGTCCCTAATACAATGTCTCAAAGTAGAGTCTATGGACCTCCTGCATCAAGTATTCTTGTTCAGAATGTAGATTCTTGGGTACCATATCCAGAGATTCTGATTCAGCGGTGCTGCAAGGAAATTCAGGTACATGCATATTAAAAAGCTCATTAGGGTGATTCCGATGCTGACCAAGTTATTGAATTACTGCCTGTAGCACTCTACACAATTGGAAGATGGAAAATTATGAGGTGGTAGTATTTATGGAAGAGGGAAAAGGTGAGATCTGATCTTGAAAGATAAACAAAACATTGACAAAATAAATATTTTGTTTCTATAAAAGAGCCTTTTGGTTATTGTAATAACATATGTACATTGTTAGAAACATACTATAAAATAAAATCGAGAAAGATCACTTGTAATTTCACCATAATTATAACACTTTGGTGTAGTTTTTCAATGTTATTTTTTTACAAATATTTTCATGATTGTTTTGTACATACATTTTGTGTCCACTTTTGTTATTTATCTGACATCATAATTTTAGTTTGTCATGTTATGACAACTTCTCCATGAGCACTTTTTCTTGGTGGTAGCATACTCTGTTTCCTTGGTTGTAGGATTTTCTACAGATTTCCTTTCTTATTAGTATATGTTGGTACCCAGCCAAAAGGAACAGTGCTGTTGATGGTTTCAGTTTCCAAGAAAGGATGAGTAATTGTCTTTTCCTTCAAAGTTGTTTGATCATTCCATTGTGTGTGTGTGTGTGTGTGTGTGTGTGTATATGTGTGTGTGTATATATATATGTATACATCATATTGTACCTATATATTTATACAATTATACAATATCAATGAAAAATAATGGTTTTTATTTCTAATTTTTGTGGGTATGAAGTAGGTGTATATATTTCTGGGGTACATGAGATACATGCATACAGTGCATAATCACATGAGAGTAGATGGGGTATCACCTCAAGCATTTATCCTTTTTCTGTATTATAATCCAATTATACTCTGTTATTTTTTAATGTACAATAAATTGTTGTTGACTGTAGTCACCCTGTTGTGCTATTAAATATTAGATCTTATTCATTCTATCTAACTATATTTTTATACTTATTAACCATCCCTACTTCATACCACCCGCCAACTACCCTTACCAGCCTCTGGTAACTATTAGTCTACTCTCTACCTCCATGAGTTTAATTGTTTTAATTTTTTTTATCATTCACAAATAAGTGGAAATATGAAGCTTGGCTTTCTGTGCCTGGCTTATTTCACTTAACATCCAGTTCTATCCACATTGTTGCAAATGACAGGATCTCATTATTTGTCATGGCTGTATAGTACTCCATTGTGTGTATGTACCACATTTTCTTTATCCATTTGTCTGTTGACAGATGTTTAGGTTGATTCCAAATCTTGGCTATTGTGAATAGTGCTGCAACAAACCTGAGAGTGTAGATATCTCCTTGATATTTCCCTCTTAATTGACTGACTAATAAACATCACTTCCTAATGATAAAGGCAGATAAAAACCAAAAGAGTACATTGAAATTTCTTTCTATTCTAAATGGGGGACCATATAAAATGAACATAAAAATAATCTGGCCTCATATCTGGATGTTGTAATAACATCATTAGGTCTGTTCTTTCTGATGACAAGGAAGTTAATATCTTTAGGTTTGGGCCCAACCTACCTGAAAAGCACACCTAGAGAGCTGGGCATATCAGAAAACGTTCGTCAGTAGTTTAGTTTCTGGCGGTCTCATGGAGAAACAAGTTACTCTGTGTGTGTGTGTGTGTGTGTGTGTACATATGGACATGGCACACATGCATGAGTGTGTGTCTACATGTGAGTGTGTCTGAGAGGAGGAGAATGTATTGGCATGTGTGTGTTTTTAGCTGAAGGAGTATCATATCATGGATATGTTTATTAGGAAAATCTGGAAGATATCAGCTGCAGAGCTTTTGCTTATCTTTGAACTCACTCCTCAAAAAACAGACAAAAACTCATGGGTAATAGCTACAAAAAGTTATGAGACAGGATGTCCCCATGAATTCTAAAAATGAGCATGTAGATAAAAATCACAACTGCAAATCCCATGTGGTATTAGAAACTATGTGTTAGAAAGTAAAGACCAAGTTACTTGTGATGCATCTGAGAGTTTAGGAAGTTCAAGGTCATCATCAAGTGCTACTGGAAAATGAGGCAGATCATTCTGAGAACAACAGCTACAGCAGAAATGGTGCTTGAAAAAGTGGATATTCATATGCAGAAGGATGAAACTAGACCTCTATCTCTCACCATATACAAAATACACTCAAAACGAGTTAAAGACTTAAATATAAGACCTAAAACTATGAAACTACTAGAAGAAAACAGGGTAAACTCCAAGGCATTGGTCTGGGAAAAGATTTTTATAGAGAAGACCTCAGAAGCACAGGCAACATAAGCAAAAATAGACAAATGTGAAAGCTTCTGCTCAGCAAAGGAAAAAATCAGCAGAGTGAAGAGATAACCTGCAGAATGAGAGAACATATTAGCAAACTACTCATCTGACAAGGGATTAATGTCCAGAATATACAAGGAACTTAAACAACTCAACAGCAAAAAAGTATAATAATCCGATTTAAAAATGGACAAATGAGTTAAATAAACATCTCTTAAAGACATGCAAATGGACAATGGGTTTATGAAAAAAATAACATCACTAATCATGGGGAAAATACACATCAAAACCACAGTAAGATATCATCTACCCTCAGTTAGAATGGGTATTATCAAAAATACAAAAAGTAACATACCAGCAAGGATGCAGAGAAAGAGAACTGTTATACATTGCTAGTGGGAATTTAAACTAGTACAGCCATTTTGAAAAATGATATGGGAGTTCCTTAAAAAAACTAAAAATAGAACTACTGTGTGATCCAGCAGTCCCAGTACTGGGTATAAATTCAAAAGAAAGGAAATCAGTATGTTGAAGACATATCTTTACCCAGTGCCATGTTTATTGCCACACTATTCACAAGGGCCGAGACATTGAATCAACCTAAGTACCTATCAATGGATGAAGAAAATGTGGTATGTATACACAATGGAATACTAGTCAGCCATTAAAATAACAAAATCTTGTCATTCTTGGCAATATGAATGAGCTTGGAGGAAAATATGTCAAATGGAGTAAGCCAGGCACAAAAATCAAATATCACGTGTTCTCATTTATGTGGAAGCTGAAAACATTGATCTCATGGAAGTAGAAAGTAGATTAGTGGTTACTAGAGGCCAGGAAGGGTGTAACTAAAGGTTGGTTAAAGGATACAAAATTATAGCTAGACAGGAAGAATAGGTTCTAGTATTCTATCACACTGTAGGATGACCATAATTAAAAATATATTGTATATTTTAAAATAGAAAAACAGACTTTTTAATGTTCTAAACACGAATGACAAGTTTAAGGTGATGGATATGCTGATTACCTTGCTTTGATCATTACACATTGTATACATGTATTGAAATATCACTCTGTACCCCATAGACATTAATATACCATAATTATGTCAATTAAAAAAAATCAATATGAACTTATGACGTATTTTTACGTAAAATATATATATATCCTAGAACAGTGACCAAGTTAGAAAAAATAAGTACCCCTCCTCTCAGATTTTGGTTTTTAAATACTATTTTCCACTGAAGGCAGTGGCTGATTCAAGGTGTGGGGTGGAAATGAACAAGATAAACCTTCCTAGAGTGTCTCATCACTGCAAAGAGCAAAGCAGCTACCAAAGACTACAGGTCAAAGGAACTCAGAAGCCAATCTGAAAAGTACCAACTGGCCAAAGATGGAACAGTTTGGACGTCAATGAGGATACTAATTGCTAAGGTATTGAAATACATAAAATACATACTAAATACTAAGGGATTGAAATATATAAAATCCATGAGTTTTATAGTAATACATCCATGAGTGTGTAATAATAAAATGTTTTAAAAGATAACTAATTGGTAACCCTTGGAGGATGATAGGGAACCAATTCATTGTTCTGAAAACATACATATGGGGAAGAAGTAGGCATTTACTGTATTCTGCCTTTCTTATATCAACTCTCCCTCAGGCCAACCAGATAAATGGAAAAAGGAAGGTTTCTCTCTTTGGCATCATGCCAGGTAATAAATGAAGAAGGAATAGTAGAATTGGACTATCCCAGCATTATGAACTAATGGATCCAGGCAATTATTGTCAATGCCTGCTAATATTACAAAAGACAACCAGAAAATTTATTTTTTTTAAAAAAGTACACCCATCACGTATGAAGTATTCTTGGCAAAATAAATGAGATCTGCATCTGTCTCTGGCCTGAACTTCCAACAAATATGGGAGGGGGCATAAGCCTATTAGATGACATCATGGGCATGTCATCAGCAAAATCCAGACTGTTGGAAACTGCAGCAAAAGATCCAGTTTTTAAAACCAAAAATGCAATGAAATAAAAAGAGTCACAAGAGTCATCTTAATTAAGTCAGGTGCAGTGGCTCACACCTGTAATCCCAGCACTTTGGGAGGTTGAGGTGGGCGGATCACTTGAGGCCAGGATTGCCAGACCAGCCTGGCCAACATGGCAAAACCTCCATCTCTACTAAAAATACAAAAATTAGCCAGACGTAGTGGTGCATGTCTGTAATCTCAGCTACTTGGGAGGCTGAGGCAGAAGAATTGTTTGACCCTAGGAGGAGGAGTTTGCAGTGAACAGAGATCACACCAGTACACTCCAGCCTGGGAAACAGAGCAAGACTCTGTTTCAAACATACATACATACATATCTACATAATATATTAATCATAATATATAGACTGTGTGTGTATTCTAAGTCAAAAGAATAAGATTTTTCTAAAAGTATATAGAAGAATCGGGGAAATATAAACAAAGACCAGACACTTGGTAATATTAAGGATTAAAGTAAATTTTGAGTGTGATGATGGTATTGTGATGACATTTGTAAAAAGGAGTCTTTGACTTTTAGAGATGCATACTGAAATATTTACAGATGAAATGATATGATGTCTGGAGTTCACTTCAAAATAATGCATAGGAGGGAGGACATTGATAAGAATATGGACAAAAGAAGATTAGTCATGAATTGAAAATTGTTGAAATTGAGCGGTGGATACATGGGGGTTCGTTATACTATTTTTTCTCTCTTCTATGTTTGATATTTCCCATAATGACAAGTTTAAAAAGAATATAAAGTGACTCAAGTTTATGTGAACCTTTCTGGAAATGACCTAATGGGTCATAACTAAGTTTTGCAGATAGATAAAAATCTACCAGCCCAATTATCTTGAGACTTTATTGGAGGCGCCGATCAGCATGGCAGTGCTGCCTTGAGATCATCACTTCCTTACCAGTCAGGAAGTGCACAACAAGCAGCATGGATGGCATTTTCAGTTTTTATTCGAATGCCAATTTGTGCATTTCCTGTCTTCTTGTTTTTTCAGCACCTTGTGGGTGCTGGACAGCTACTGTGACTGGTAGCTTGTAACTCTGTAGCCCATGCCTGCTTCTTTTTCTCCTCTAAGGAGTTTGCAGGGTGAAAATTCTCTCTTTTTTTAAAATTAAGACGGAGTCTCTGTCTGTTGTCCAGGCTGAAGTGCAGTGGCATAATCTCAGCTCACTGCAACCTCTGCCTTTTGGGTCCAAACAATTCTTAAGCCTCAGCCGCCTGAGTAGCTGGAACTGTAGGTGCGCACCATGACGCCCAGCTAATTTTTTTTTTTCTAAGTAGAGATGGGGATTTAGCCATGTTGGCCAGGCTAGTCTCAAACTCCTGGGGGCAAGTGATCTGCCTGCCTTGGCCTCTCAAAATGCTAGAATTACAGGACTGAGCTGCCATGTCTGGCCTATTCTCTAGTTATATAGGGGAATTTTCCAGTATCACAAGAAAGAGTCTATAGTTTCATTTTAAATATAAATATCTTGGGTATGTATGGTATGCTTTTATCTTATATATCATATAAGTCCTATATACATATATATAGTCCCATAGGCCCTTGTATGTATAGGACTGTACAGTTCCCAAGTGTTTTCTAGTACAGTCGTGCATTCAGTGAATAGTAAATGCTTAAATGCCTGGCATTGTACTAGAAGATGACAATACAGTCTTTTCATGTCCAGATTCTAAGTACATTCTAGTGTAAGAAGGCATCAACACACAGGTGAAAAAACTAATTACAGATTTTGGAAAGTGCAATGGGGAGGTAATAAGCGGAGCTGTGATAAAGACTGATGGAAAAAGACCCTGCTCTAGCAAGAAAAGACCTCTCAGAGCATGAGACATTTAAGCTGAAATCTGAAGGATGAAAAGTAGGTTTTGATGATGGAAAGAATGGAGGGAAAAGCATTCCAGGTTTAGGGAACAGATAGTGCGAAGATGCTGAGGAGGGAAAAAGCTGGTGAGTCAGGAAACTGTCAAGGTGTATCATAGTCACAGTGAAATGAGAAAGATGGAGAGTGGCCCAAGGGATAGGAGCTGATCTAGTCTTCAGAATAACCACGTGGCACTGTACTCCTTTTTCCTCTCATTTCACATATAGGACAACTGAGGCAACCCTCTGTGTCACTGCTAATAAGTCATGGAATCAGGGCTTGAATCCTCTTCCCCAGACTCCAGATCTAGTGTTCCTTTTGAGTAGATAAAATAAACCTGTTAGAGTCTTAGTCTCCTCTTGCCTTACTTTCTCACAACCAGAGGGGTCAGTTTAAGCTGTACTTAGTGTGACCAGAGTGAGGGACTTGCATTGAAAGAGAGACAAGATCCCACAAGCTCCTGAAATCAACGTCAGGATTTTTTCACAGGTTTCATTGTGGGAGTCGGAAATGTGGGCACCATTTTTTAATGTCTTAGAAGTGTCTGTGGGTACATAGTAGAATTTACTGTCACATCCATCTGCTTCCCTCCCTCTGTCTTGCTGAGTAACCTGCCATTTGAGATGAGGAGCCTGCACCCCATTATGTCATCAGGGTCCATTAAGACATTACTCTGATTCCGGGGGAGCATCAGTTTCGAATACAGAACAACTTGCTTTCATCTTCCAAGGGATGCCAACTGTTGATTCCTTGCTCTCTTCAAAGGGAAACAAAATAAAAAACCTTCTGGAGGAATTTTCATACTGGCAGTGATCATTTTCATAGTGAACTTGAGCCAGGTCACGAAGTGGAAGAAATTTAATGTTCTTACTGAGGGAAGATCTTGCTTCATTGAGGAGGAGGGGGAGGAAGGGGAAGAGGAGAAAAAGGAGGAAGAGGAGAAAAAGGACGAAGAGGAGGAAGGGGATGGGGAGGAGGAATGGGGGAGGAGGAGGAAGCAGGGAGGAAGAGAAAGGGGGGAGGAAGAGGAGAGAGGAGGGAGGAGGAGGAGACAGACTAAGGAGCAGACAAAGTACTAAGTACCTTCCATACTCATGTTAATCATCACAATAAGCCAGCAAGGCTGGGAATTATCATTACCTTTCTGTAAATGAGCAAACTGAGGCTAAGCAAGGTGAAGAGACTTGCCCATGTTCACACAGGAGGAGGCTGAGGCCAGGTCCCTGTAGCTCCATTTCCGTGAATCACACAGCTTCTCTCTGGATGCTTTGAAAAGTGTGTGGCCGTTCCTTTCTAGCCCAGATCACACACAACTCTAACTTGCCTCGTGAACTGACAATCCATTGCTTTTTCTTTGTTATCAATTGGTGCTTTCATTATGCTGTAGCATTGTCATTTTGCATGCAAGAAAAGGCTTAAAAAGGTGACAAATGTGTCCAAAATCATCCAGTGAATATATGGCACAGCCAGCATCCAAGTTCTAACTCCAGGTCTACTGCCTACTTCTCAAACCACAGCTGTCTTGTTCTTGCCCAAGATCATCTTCTTTATCTTTGTTGTTAAGCTGCAGGGTTGACCTAATTGAAAACAATCTTTTTATGTGTGAATTAAAAGAGATTTTCTATTTGCTTGGAGCTGAGATTGAGGCTAAGAGAGGTACTTAGTTACCCCCAGGAAAAATTGACTGAATTGAAGTGTGTGTGTGTCTACGTGAGTGCACGCACACACACATGGACGTGCACGTGTGCATGTGGTGTATGAGGAGGAGAGTGGGGCACTTTTATATATGTACTGGTTAAAATTTAGTGACAGAACTGCCTGAACGTGTGCTGTAGTTGATGATTGCTTGAGCTCTGCCTTCCACTCTCAGCTTTGGAGTGGGTGGTACGCTGTATACAGAGCACCTAGCATGCGCACAGAACTCTCCTTTCATTTCTACACATAAAGGGCTTAACATAGTATCTGGCAGATGGCATGCAGTGAAATTAACTTTAATTATAATTATCTCATTTAGGGTGAGGTAATACTATTTTTTCAGTTTTACAGATTAGGAAATGGAGACTTCACGGCTTAAATAACTTCCTAAAATCACTCAATTAGCGAATGATAAACCCAGGATTCAAACTCTAGTCTGTTTTCTCTTCCTCTCTCCCTCCCTCTCTCCTTGCCTTCCTCCCTCCCTCCCTCTCTCCCTCCATCTGATGGTATTGCTCTGTTACCCAGGCTGGAGTGCGGTGGCACAGTCATGGTTCACTGTAGCCTTGAACTCCTGGGCTCAAGCGATCCTCCTCCCTCAGCCTCCCAAGTAGCTGGGATTACAGGCATGTGCCACCATACCTGGCTTGTTTAATTTTTGAAACTGGTGTCTTTCATGCTAGCTTTAGATCAAGCAGGTCTATGTAATAAGCTGGTTGGTGAGAGATTAATCACTACGATCAGTTAGAGAAGCAAGATAGTCAACTCTTTCTTTGTTGTTGGAATAAGAACTAAAATTATCTGGGGCCATCCTGTTTCAGATCGCTAGTGAATCTCATTTACAGCAGTGAACTGAACTCATACAGAAAAAACTATTTTGTATTCTACTCGTGTGGCAGCCTTTGCCTGGTAAGACTTGGTTCTCAGATCTCATTTGTCACCCGATGTGGTGTCACGCTGGCCACCCGATGGATATTGGCTTCCCTCAGAGGGATAAATCTACAAGTCACGCCAGCTGAATGGCTTCAGAGGACACACATCATTTGTGAGGCTCCTAAAAGTGGGAGCTGCATGCCTGTGACTTTCATTTTTCTATAATTCCACTGATGACATTAGTTGTGCTAAAAAGACAGCACAAACTTGGTTCTAAGTATTCTTGGATGCTGAACGCTACCAGCACTTCTGACTCTGAGTTGGTTCAGGGTCCTGGAGCTTTCAGTTTTCTGTTGGGTTCCAAATGCCAACTTAAAAGAGGAGGACTGGGTTCCACTCTTACAGCTAATAAAAGACTCACAGAACAGAGGAATGAACATTCAACAAAGGATCAGAACACCGGGATCTGGCAGCAACTTGTTTGGTTACAGGAGACCAGTTAGTGTCCTGTCCTTTGGACATGTGAGAGAGTTAGGTTATATAAGTGTTTCCCAGAATATGGGGCTGCATGTAACCTCGGGTAAATGAGATGGTGTTAGGTGACACAGCCCCAGTCTTAAAGAACACAGACTCGCATTGTAGTCATTCCATGGTGTCTGGCTAGGATTTAATGATAGGTTTGTTTTATGTTCATGGTGATTATTTATGTAAGTGACACAAGGCTTCTCATTTATGTAAGCTATAAAAATTCCCTTAGAATAGCTTAATTACATTTTAAAAAGTGAGTTGTTTATAGACTAATAATAAATAATGGGAAATATCTGTGATTGAAGTTAAAGAGAAACTGTGATTGTAGAGTTGTCTATTTTTCCTTTTAGTTCCATTCTATATTTTTGGGGTTCTGTTGTTAAGTTCATACGTATTTATGGTTATTATATCTTTCTGATGAATTGACCCTTTTCTCATTATGAAATGCCCCTCCAGGAATACTCTTTGTCTTGAAGTCTGTTTTATCTGATGCTAATAAAGACGGTGCAGTCTTCTAACACTTTCTGGTTGTGTGGTGTATCTTTTTCATTAATTTACTTTCAACCTGTCTGTGTCTTTACATTGAAAGCACATCTCTCGTAGACAGACAATAGTTGGTCTTGTTTTTGTTTGATCCATTCTGAGAATCTTAAACTTTTACTGCACAATCATTTAATGCAATTATCAATGTGTTTGGGTTAGGCATGTTTATTGCTGTTTCTGTATTTCCCCTCTGTTTTTCATGTATCTCTTCTCCCTTTCTGGCTCTATTAGTTTTCTATTGCTGCTGTGATGAATGACTCACAAACTGAAGAGTTGTGGAACTGAGGTTCCCATTGATTTGCAGTCTGTGGATGGTGGGCTGCTCCTACAGAAATCTTTCTCATGTTCTCCATGTAGCCCCTCCAGCAATGGTGAGTGAAGATCCTCTGACACTGAGTCTGTCTGACTTCTCCTCCACTACTTCTGTGACTCCAGCTAGAGAAAGTTCTCTGTTTTTCAGGGGACATGTGAGTAGGCTCCATGGAATATTCCAGTAATATCTCTCTGTTTTTAAGTCCATAACCACTTTTTTTCATGTAACATAATACATTCAGAGGTTCCAGAGTTAAAGGTGTGGACACCTTTGGGGGATTCATTTTGCCCATTATATCTGCCTTCTTTTGGATTTTTAGAATATTTACATACTTTATTTTAACTTATTTATTGGCTTTTAATCTATATCTCTCATCTCAATAGATGCAGAATCATCTTAATAGATGCAGAAAAAGTATTTGAAAAAATTTAATACTTTAATTCCTATAAAATTTAAATTTCTTCTATAATCATGCTGAATATTTACATGATAAAAGCATATCTAATACAGGTCAAATACAACAAGTCCACAACAAACAACCATACCCAATGGTGAAAATTGAGAGCTGTTTCTCTACGATCAGGAACAAGACAAAGATGTTCATTCTCACCACTTCTATCCAGTATAGTACTGGAAGTTCTAGCCAGAGCAATTAGGCCAGAAAAAGAAATAAAAGGCATCCAAATTGGAAAGGAAGAAGTAAAATTATCTCTATTTGCATTTTTAAAGTGATTGCTTTAGGGATCACATGAAACATCTTTAGCTTTTCACAGGCTACTTAGGATTAGTATTGCATTGCTTCACATCCAGTGTAGAAACCTTTCTGTCTGTGGCCCATTCACTCCCCTCACCATCCTGTATGCTATAGTGTTATATGCATTGCATCTGTACATTAATACCTCAAAAGGCAATGTAAGGATTTGTGCTTTAAATAGTCTTATGCATATGTATTTTTTAAAAATTAAAAGAATAAATAGTCTTTTATGCTTACCCGTATATTTATGTTTCTAATGCTCTTCATTAATTTCCAAAGGAATCTGAGTTTTCTTCTGTATTATTTCCTTCTGGTATCAGCTTGAATAACTACTTCCTTTAGCATTTCTTGAAGGGCTGGTCTGCTGGAAATGAATTCTCCTAGTTTTCTTTTATCTGAAAAGTCTTTAATTCTTTTTCATTCTTGAAGGGCATTTTCACTAAATATAGAATTTGGGTTTTTTTTCCCCAACACTTATAAAGACATTATTCCACTGTCTTTTGGACTCTAGTTTCTAATCTTAAATCTGTGAAAAATTTGAATCATTGTTCTCTATATATAATGTGCTATTTTTCTCTTGCTAATTTTGAGATTTTCTTTTCTTTTCATTTTCATCAGTTTGACTATGATGTGCCTAGCATGGTTTTCTCCACATTTGTCCTATTTTGGGTTCTGTGAGTTTCTTGAATTTGTAAATTTGTGTCTTTCACCAAATTTCTTTTTGGCCATTATTCTTCAATATTTTTTCCCTATTCAATTCCCTCTTGTAGGGACTTTTGAAACCACCTTTGCAAAAATTGTAACTGAGAAAATTATGACAGTGAAAGAGATCTGACTTGAGTGACTTCATTTTGCTTCTAACCTCCAAGTTGTCCTTGTTTATTCCTGGGCGTAGGTATAGACCAAAATAGCCTTCAGAGAAACTTAGTTTGTAGTTTAACTTTAAAGCAGAGATATTAGCCCTTTCCCAAAACAAACACCCTGCCTACCTAAATTTTCGACTGCCCAAAGCCAGAAGATGAGAAAATATGGTTTAGGAGTCATGCAGCTGAAGGCTGCAAAACTCTAACTGCCTCAAATTGCTCCAGGGTATAACATCACTATTGTAAAACCGAAGATCAGTACTTGAGATGTTTTGCAGACCCTGCAAAATTGTCCAGGAGGACAGTTTAAACTCCCTGTGATTTTATCTCCAGCCAGCCAATCAGAACTCCTGACTCACTGGCCCCCTACCCACCAAAATTATCCTTATAAACTCTGATCCCTGATTTCTGGGGGAGACTGATTTGAGTCATAATGAAACTTGGTCTCCTGCACAGCTGGCTCTGTATGAATTACTGTTTCTCTACTGCAATTCCCCTGTCTTGGTAAATCAGATCTGTCTAGGCAGTGGCAAAGTGATCTTGTTGGGTGGTTACATTTTAATCACATGTATGTTAGACCTCACTCTGTTTATTTATAAAAGCCCCTCTGCTTAAATAACTTCTGTTGATCTATCTTCAAGCTGTCTGACTCCTGCCTATGTCGTCTTCATTCTCATATTAATTCCACCCAGTAAATTCTTTCAGGTATTTTATTTTTCAGTTTTAATTTTTTTATTTTTTCCTCTTCTGAGACTCCCTTTTTTTCTTTGCGATGAGCATATTTTCCTTTACCTCGTTACGTATATTGTTAGAATAGCTCTTTAACACCTGGGTCATATTGGGATTGGCCTCTGTTTATTGTCTTTTTTCCTTGAGAATGGATCAGGTTTCCCTATTTCTTATATGTAAAGTAATTTTGAATTATACTAACACTTTGTGAATGCTATATTGTGGGTTATATTATATTTCTTTAAAGAGTATTCATGTTTGTGTCTTAGCAGGTAATTAACCTGCTTATATTTAAATTTCCGTCTTTGTCTCTGGGATGGAAGCTCAATTCTCAGTCCTTTTGGATTTAGATGGAAACTACTTTGAGTCTTCTCTACTCACCCTTTGTTCAAGGACTGGCCAGATACTTGGGCAGAGTTTACATATATATGCCAAGATTTCCCTTCTCTAATTATGGGATTTTTACTTTATATCTGCTGGCCATGGATTTCCAGGGCTCTAACTTCCAGCTTCTCAGGCCAGAAAGAGATTGGCTTTCCCATTAGATGTTGAGCCACCCAATCCCATTTTAGAAAAGCTGCATGCCATCAGGCCTAGGTGGTAAAAATGTAGAACTTATTCTGTGATGAACCCTTCTTCCATGTTTCAATGTCCTGGTAAAATCTACTGGATATTTTTATCCTACAGAACCTTCAGGTATTTTTTTTTCCTTCCGGCTTTAAGTTTTTATCTATTTGAGTATGGGAGGAAATCTGTTGAGAGATTTCCTACCATACCAGAAGCAGAACTCTGGCTATCTTCTGCTGCTCTTTTACATTTCTACACTGCTGGAACTATCTTTGCAGATAAACTAGATCAGAAAATCTTTATGGTGAAGTTAGATTGACATGTCATCATCTGCAGCCATCTCATTTTGTTACCTGACATTGCCAGTTTTACATTCTTATATACGGTTGCTACAATATATAGGAGCTAGAAATGAGAATCATTTTATTGTCAGTCACAGTTCTGTGAGTTGACTGAGCTCTGGTAGGTGGTTCCTCTGCTCCATGTGATAACAGCTGGGGCTGCAGTTCCTTAAGAGCACAGTTGGGCTAGAATGTGTGAGATGGCTCATGATATAGCTAAGTAGTTGGAGCTTGCTATTGGTTTGGAGGCTTAGCTCACTGCCTAATGTAACCTTTCTATATGGCTTGGATTTCACAAAGCATGGCATTTGAGTTTTGAGTTGACATACCCAAGGGCAAGTGTTATATGAGGGAAGAAGTAGAAGCTTCTGTTTCACTTAAAAGATAGGCTTTTCTATTGGTCACATAGTCACTGTGCTGGCCACATTCAAGAGGATAAAGTAACTCCATCTGTCAATGGGAAGGATAACAGAAAACAGTGTGGACATCCTTAATTCGCCACACTTCATGCTGCCTGCTCTTATTTATCACCCATGGTCTTTGTTCATGCCTTGATCATCTCTTTACAGAATTCTTGAAATAAATAGCCTTCTAACCTTTTCCCTTCCCTTCAGTCTTGACTCTCAAATGACCATCTACACAACTGTTTGTCTTCTCTAGAAAGCCTTCCTTTATTTCCCAGGATAAATGAGCCTTTCATCTCCCCATTATTCCATAGCATTCCGTAATACTTTAACATTTACTACATCGTTCTGAAATTATAAAATCTATTTTTTTTTCTCCCCAACAGTCTGTATTTCTCAGGGGAAGGAACTATATTTGACATATCCAATATTTCTCCTGTTGGGAGTTTACCAGCCTATAATTTTCTTAAAGTGGGGGATTTTGCCTGCTTTATTTATATTATTGCCATTGCCTAACTTTGTGTCTAGCTCATCAGAGATGCTTAATACATATTTCTTGAACTAAAATGATTTTTTTAAAATTCACATTATCAGTTAAGGCAGAACAAGAACTGGATTTCATATTTATTTTCTCTCTAAGTTAATTCTTTCTAAGGCCCTCCGGCAGCCAAGTGAATCTAAACAATCCTCAAGGCCTCTTTTCCTTAGCAGATCTATCTTATCTTTATCCCCATATCTCAAAAGCACTTTCATATGTTTTAAAGTATAAACTGAGCTTAATAAGATGAAAAGGTTTGAGGATTTTCCTGCATTGGTCTCCATTCCAGTCTCTCTGGTGAGCAATGCACCAAAACACTGCTCTGTTTCCTAGCTTTAAACTTGAAGAAATAAGCTCCAAGTTCCAGGGCTAAGAAATGGATTGTACATTAAAGACTTGTTGCTTTGGACCATAAACCTTACAGGTCAGTTTCTTCTGGAATAGTGCTAATAAAGAGAAAACAGTTAAATGATTCACCTCGAGGCCTAGGAGGTTGGATCCTGAAGGCTGAAGTCAAGTGCTTACTCAAACATTGAATTTGAGCTGCTTTTTTCTATATAAGTGATCCCAATGCTTGGTGCAGAACAAGAACTCAGTGGATTTCTTTGATGTCAAGGTTGGCTATACCTAGAGTGTTGATTCTTGAACTGTAGTGTGTATAAAATTACTCGGAGAGTGTGTTAAAACACCAACCCTGGACCCCACTTCAGAGAATTCTGATTCAGTAGATCTGGGATGGGGTGTGAGAGTAGGCATGTCTGTGAGTCTCCTGTGAGCTGCTGATGCAGCTAAGTCTTTAAGGCAGAGTTGTTTGACAGTGGAATTCTTGAAATTTTGGGCCAGATAATTCTTTATTAGAAGGAGCTTTCTTGCTCATTTTAGGATGTTTAGCAGCATCCCTGGTCTTTACCCATTAGGTGCCAGTCATATCGTGCCCCCTAGCTGTGACAGCTAAGCATGTCTCCAGACATAGCCAAATAGCCCCTGGTAGAGCACAGACACTGCATGTTGAGAACTACTGCTCTTGGGTTTCGGGATGGCTGTGGATTGTAAATTTGGGTGGTGGATGACAAAGTCAGTTTTAGAGTTTGTTGAGTTAGACTGGCTTATGGGGCACCTTGAACATCCAGTTATTTAAATGTCAAAGCCCAGGGGAATGATCTGGATTTGGAAGCCATTGACATATATTTAAAACCATAAAGAATGGATTAAAATGTCCAAGTAAATGATGTACCAAGTGAGGAACAGTGGATGCAACACAGAGACTTGGGGAACAGTAACTTATTAAAAGGCAAATGAAGATAGTGTGCACATAAGAAGGAATGATCGGGGGGCATAAGAGAAGGACAAGGAGAAAAAGATGTTTCAGACAGCAATGGAGGAGAGTGTATCATGGAGAAAAGGGAGGTGATGTCAGTAGAAGAAAGATTCAGTAACATCAAGTTCGAAAAAGGACCATGGGACCAGGAGATCACCTTGATCACAGAGACTTGTTTTGTGCGACAGGATGGCCACTGACTCCCTGTGTCTACTGAGCATTTGAAGTGTGGCTAGTGTGAGCTGAAATGTGCTGTATGTGCTAAATTCACTCTGGATTTCAGACTTGCTATGAAAAAAAAGAACGTGAGGTGTCTCATTAATAATAATTTTTATATTGATTGCACATTAAATGATAATATATTAGATATAGTAAGTTGAATAAGATACATTATTAGTATTAATTTCAACTTTTTCTTTTTACTTTATCATATGTGGTTGGCACTGTGTCTTTATTGGACAGCACTGACAGAGAATGGTGTTTCCATGGGGGTGGCTGTGAGGACTAAGAACAGCTGACAGTGAGTTGAAGAGTGAGCGGAAGATGAAGATGCAGAACTGCAGGGTGGGCAAATGACCACATTGGAGAGCATGGACTGCTTGCTGTTAGGCAGAACAAGGAAGATGAATGATGACATTGCTAGCTAGAAGAGGTGGTGCTACAGAGGATTAAATTTTTAGGAAGAAAGAGACTTGGGAGTGTTTGAGGACAAGTGTTTAAAAGTCAATAGAGGACCTGGCACAGTGACTCACGCCTGTAATTCCAGAACTTTGGGAGGTTGAGGTGGGTGGATCACTTGAGGTCAGGAATTAGAGACCAGCCAGACCAACATGATATAACCCCGTCTCTGCTAAAAATACAAACTTAGCTGGGCGTGGTAGTCCCTGCCTGTAATCTCAGCTACTTGAGAAGCAGAGGCAGGAGAATCACTTGAACTTAGGAGTCAGAAGTTGCAGTTAGCCGAGATCACGCCACCACACTCCAGCCTGGGCAACAAGAGCGAAACTCTGTCTTAAAAAAAATAAATACAGCCAGGGGCGGTGGCTCACGCCTGTAATCCCAGCACTTTGGAAGGCCTAGGTGGGTAGATCATCTGAGGTCAGGAGTTCGAGACCAGGCTGACCAATGTGATGAAACCCCATCTCTACTAAAAATACAAAATTAGCCAGACTTGGTGGCACAAGCCTGTAATCTCAGCTACTCAGGAGGCTGAGGCAGAAAAATTATTTGAAACCAGGAGGCAGAGGTTTCAGTGAGCCGAGATCCCGTCATTGCACTCCAGCCTGGGCAACAAGATAAATAAATAAATTTTGTATATAAATAAATAAATGCCAATAGAGGCAAAGAAATGATAGATACGGGGGAGAAAAGAAAGAAAGAAGCAAGACAAAGCTTAGAGAGATCGTCATTGAATGGGTAGGGGGAGTGTCAGGGAGATTAACTTGTATCTGTTTTCAACCTCTTTGAGCTTCCTCCTTTTTTCTTGCAAAATGGGGGGAAGAATCATGTTGCAATAATAATGCCTACTCATGGGGTTGTCCGGAGGTTTACGTGAGATAATAGATGGGGACTAACTTTGGAAATAATGAAACACCGTATGAAAGAGTTTCAGCCACAGTCACAGTGTCTTTTTTTTGACATTTCACTGTCTTTGCCTCCTAATGCATTCATAATTTATATTCTTTTAAAATTTTTATTTTTATTTCAATAGTTTTTGGGGTACAGGCAGTTTTGGTTACAAGAAAAAGTTGTCTAGTGGTGATTTCTGAGACTTTGGTGTACCCGTCACCCAAGCAGTGTATAATGTGCTCAATATGTAGTCTTTTACCCCTCACCACCTCCCAACGTTTCCCTACCCCTAAGTACCCAAAGTCCATTATGTAATTTTTTTTTTTTTTTTTTCTTTTAGACGGAGTCTCACTCTGTCACCCAGGCTGGAGTGCAATGGTGCGTTCTTGGCTCACTGAAACCACCACCTCCTGGGTTCAAGTGATTCTCCTGCCTCAGCCTCCCTGAGTAGCTGGGACTACAGGCCCACACCACCATGCTTGGCTAATTTTTGTATTTTCAGTAGAGACAGGTTTCACCATGTTGGCCAGGCTGGTCTGGAACTCCTGAACTCAAGTGATCTGCCCACCTCAGCCTCCCAAAGTGCTGGGATTATAGGCATGAGTCACCACACCCAGCCCGTTATGTCATTCTTATGCCTTTGCGTCCTCATAGCTTAGCTCCCACTTATAAGTGAGAACATAACGATATTTGATTTTTCATTCCCACATTACTTTGCTTAGAATAATGGCTTCCAGCTTCATCTAATGCTGTAAGACATCATTTCCTTCCTTTTTGTGGCTGAGTAGTGTTCCCTGGTAAATATGTACCACGTTTTCTTTATCCACTCATTGACCAATGGGCAGTTAGGTTGGTTCCATATCTTTGCAACTGTGCGCATAATTCATGTTCTTTATTGCCACAGAGTCGCAGGAAGAATTCACACCAAATTTCAAAATGCGGGACTTGTTGAACACAGAATTTACCACTGAAGTGTGGAACATGAGTCATTTAATAGTGCTGAACTAATAGTGAGAATTTGATAGTGAGAACGTAATAGTGACTCATGTTCCACTACTGCTGAAGAGTGGAAAATGAGTCACTATTAAACAAGGATGGGCATTGAGTAACCTTTGCGCTGTGGTTCTCAAAGTGTGGTTTCTGGACCAATATCATCAGTATCACTTGAAATAGGGCCAAAATATGCACATTGTCAGGCCCATATGCATCGTGCTAAATCAGAAAGTGAGCGGCAGGGCTTGTCAATCTGTGTTTTAACAAGCTTTTTGGGTGATTTTGATCAAGGCTTATACAGTGTTCGTGGGAGCATAGATTAGTGCAGCCATTGTGGAAGACAGTGTGGCGATTTCTTAAAGACCTAAAGATAGAAATACCATTCGACCTAGCAATCCCATTTCTGGATATATACCCAAAGGAATATCAGTCATTCTATTATAAGGACATATGCAACTATTCACAATGGGAAAGACATGGTATCAACCTAAATGCCCATCAGTGATAGACTGGATAAAGAAAATGTGGTACATATACTCCACAGAATACTATGCAGCCATAAAAAAAGAAAGAGATCATGTCCTTTGCAGGGACATGGATGGAGCTGGAGGCCACTATCCTTAGCAAACTAACACAAGAATAGAAAACCAAATATCGTATATTATTACTTATAAGTGGGAGCTAAATGATGAGAGCACATGGACACATAGAGTGGAAAAACACACAATGGGGCCTTTCATAGGGTGGAGGGTGGAAGGAGAGACAGGTTCAGGAAAGTAACTAATAAGTACTAGGCTTAATACCTGGGTGATGAAGTGATCTGTTCAACAAACCCTCATGGCACAAGTGTACCTATGTAACAAACATGCACTCGTACCCCTGAACTTAAAAGTTAAAAAAAGAAAGAAAAGTTCAGGGCCCTGCCCTTGTGAAATCAGATGACTTCTCTTTAAGGGCAAAGATTCTCAAACCTTGGGAAACTAGTAAAAATTCAGATTCTGGGCTAAAGATGCTGCATATTTAAAAAATCCCAAGATTATTTTGATAAGCTACCAGAATGAATTGTAAAGCAGTGGTTGGCAAATGTTTTCTGTAAAAGGCCAGATATTAATATTTTAGGCTTGGCAAACTGAGAGGCCACATACTCTGCTGTTGTAGTACAATGGCAGACACAGACAGTACATTCAGGAAAGGGCTTGGCTCTGCTTTTGGGCTATATAAAAGAGGCTGTGGGGAGGATTTGGTCCACAAGCCATAGATTGTCAAACCCTGCTTTAGAATCTAAATATCACCCTTGACTGTGATCCTGGGTGACTTCCTATCCATTCATTTATTTTCTTTAATTCCACATGTTTTATTTTATTGGGCCTTAGCTGTGTTCCAGACATAGACTGGACATCAGAGATTGACTGTTGGCTTCTGGCAAGATCCTTGCTGTCATGGAGCCTGCTGTCTCATCAAGTGTTGGGGAAATTATTAAGTGGGATCAACATCGATTGTGATTTCTGCTTAAAATGGAGGAGGGAGAGTTTATTCACTATCCCAAAAGTCTCTTATTTGGTAGCTCAGCCCAACATGCTTTGTGTTCATTTTCCTGGCTTCCTAGCTGCCCAACTTTTAATGATGTTGTGGCAGCTTTGGGGGGCATTTTTGTTCTATCTCCCCAGTTGCCTGGAATTCTTTGCAAATGGTTGACAAAGTTTCCTTTACCACCAAGCTATAGCCATTTGTGAGTCAGACCAGACCAGCTGGTTGATATGGCACAGAGAGTTAGGAGAGGGATCTGTTCTAGCTGTTGGTATGGAGATGCTGAAACACCCTGCAGTGTTTGTTCTGCCAGGATGTGGACATGCAACTGATAGTATTTAGTGAAAAAGTCTTACTTTATTAGAAACTTTTGACCAAATGGGAACTCTAGGTTTGTGAATCTCTTGAAGTAGTTCCTTAAGACTTGAGCATTTCAAAAATTTATACCTAATTTTGTTCATATTTGCATAAAAATGTCTTTCTTTATTAGAAACTTTTGTCTAAATGGAAACTCTAGGTTTCTGCATCTTTTGGAGTAGTTTCCTAAGACCTGAATATTCCCAGGATTTACACATAACTTGGTTTAGATTTGCATGCTTATTGGTCCAGAGAATTTGGCATTTCCTTCTCATACTCTTGAATCATATTTAATGATAGTTATATCACAGTGCCTAACAATGATTAAGCACACACTATAAGCCAGACATTGTGCTAAATAATTTCATGTGTGATAGAAAGAATAATGGTTGCCCTAAGATGAACATGACCACATCTCCAGAATGTGTGAATGTGTTGCTTTACAGGACAGAGGGGACTTTGCAGTTGTGAGATTCAGGGTTTAGAACCTTGAGATGCAAATGATCCTGGATTAGCAAGGTGGGACCAACTTAATCCTGTGAATCCTCAAAAGTGAAGAGCTTTACCAGGATGTGGACAGAGAAAGATGTGAAGATGGAAGAGTCAGAGAGATGCAATGGTGCTAGCTTGAATATGAAGGAAGTGGCCATAAGCCAAGAAGTGCAGGCAGCCTCTAAAAGCTGGAAAAGGCAAGGAAATGGAATCTCCCCTAGGGCCTCCAGAAAGGAAAGCAACCCTGTTGACACCTTGCTTTTAGTCCAACGAGACCCATTTCATACTTCAGAACTACAGAGGTGTAAGAGAGTAAATGACTATTGTTTAAGCCACAACCAAATTGATGGTGATTTGTTATGGCAGCAATAGAAAATGAACACACCATGGTTGATCCCATTAAATCCTCACAAGAACCCTCAATTAAGCACTAACACTGGTCACATTTTCAGGAAGAAGAATTCAAGGCTAAGTAATTGTGCTGGGTCTCACGTTTATCAAGAGGTAGATGCAAGATTGGACCATTGGTTCCAGGGCCATACTTGTATGCAAATTCACATGAGCTCCATGGTATGAAACTCCACGTGGATACTTGAGGATTCCCTCCAAGTCTGTGCAGTGGTGCCTTTGCACACATACTTTCAAGGATGCGCTTGCCTCCTCCAAAGAGTCACCTACAATCTCTGCTTCTTCATCCTTAGACTGTGTTGTGTTTTCTTGGGAGCCATCTCCAAATTTGCAGTCAGCCCACATGGCACCTTCTTCCTGTGCATCAAGACACCATGTGCCCCATCACAGCACTTACCGCATGGTGCAGTGAGACTTTGTGTCTGTCTGGCCACTAGACTGTGAGTTCTTCCATTCCTACACCACAAGCACTTCCTCTCCTCCACCAGAACATAGCACTATGTCTGGCACATAGCTCACTAAAGTGCAAGCTCTATGAGGGCAGGGAGTTTTGTCCATCATTGCTGTACTCCTGTGCCTAGAATAGTACCTGCACAGAGTAGCTATACAGTAAATATCTGTTGAATGGAAAAATTATTGAATAGCAGATTCTCAATAAATATACAGAGGCTGAAGGTTAACAAACCTGTAGTTATTATCTAAAAGCCCTTGTTTATGTGTCAGTAGTACTCATGGAGGTATAACTTACATATAGTATAATGCATGAATCTTAAGTGTAAATCTCAGTGAATTTTTACACGTATGTACAATTGTGACCACCCAGATCAAGATGCAGAACATTTTTTAAAAAATTTGTTTAACACCACATGTTCTCACTTATAAGTGGGAGTGGAACAATGAGAACGCAGGGACACAGGGATAGGAACAACACACACCAGGGACTGTCGGGGTTGGGAGCAAGAGGAGGGATAGGATTAGGACAAATACCTAATGCATGTGGGTCTTAAAACCTAGATGATGGGTTGATAGGTGCAGCAAACCACCATGGCACATGTATACCTATGTAACAAACTTGCACATTCTGTGCGTGTATCCCAGAACTTAGAGTACAATTTTTGTTTAAATTTAAGAGGTACAAGTACAGCTTTGTTACGTAGATATATTGCAAAGTTATAGAACATTTCTAGTTCCCTATAGAGTTCTAATTTGATCCCTTCTCACTAACCCCAAGATAACACTATTCTGAATTCAATCATCATAGATTAGTTTTGCCTGTTCTTGAACTTTTATAAAATTTCCATTCTGTTCTGTTATAAATGGACTTGTACAGCATGCATTTTTTGTGTCTGGCTTCTTTTCTTCAGCATGATGCTTAAGTGGTTCATTCAACATGTTGAGAGTAGAGAGCAATTTACTTCTGTACTCTTCTATGATTCCCCACCACCCCCCACCCCTACTGACCCCTATATCATTAGATGAGTTCCCTGTGTGGAGGATGTGACCCTCTGTTGGATTATGACTGCGTATTTCCATCAGAGTAGTAACCAGTGATTCAGACTTGGAATGTCTTCCTCCTGGACCACAGCTTCAATGAGACAGTTCTTGGTACGTGGTTGAGGCTTAATAAAGGACCATTAAGTAAATGACTACATGAATAAGTACTATACTTCTCTAACAGTCTATTGAGTGCTAAAGTCATACATATATTGAATGCTTGCTATATACCAAGGACTGCAGTGCTGAGTATTTTACATACATTATTGCACATAAATGAAAACAATAGTAACAAACTTGCTTGAAGGGTAAATGTTATTGGCTCTAGTATATAACTCAGGAAATTCAGACTAAGAAAATTATAGCTGGGTGTGGTGGCTCACACCTGTAATCCCAGCACTTTGGGAGGCTGAGGCAGGAGGATCACTTGAGTCCAGGAGTTTGACACCAGTCTGACGACATTGGCAAAACCTTGTCTCTACTGAAAATACAAAAATTAGCCAGGTATGGTGGAACATGCCTGTAGTCCCAGCTACTTGGGAGGTTGAGGTAGGAGGATGGTTTGAGCCCAAGAGGCAGAGGTTGCAATGAGCTGAGATCATGCCGTTGCACTGCAGCCTAACTGACAGAGCCAGATCCTGTCCCAAATAAATAGTGTATAAAAAAAGAAAAACTACATGTTAGAAACAAGTGATACAATTAATAAAAGACTGGTTGTCTTCACAGCATATGCTCTCCTTACCTACCTAGGCTGCCTCATTTTCAAGTTAGTTAATTTTTCATTTATAAAATAAACACGCTAATTACAGAAAAGCAGAAGCAAGAAAATATAAAGGCATTCATATGCTACAATCCAAGGACAATCACTCTTAGTGTTTTGGGGTGTATTATCTTTTTGCATGATTTTCTGTGTATGGTTTATTACCTATTTAATATGATAACAGTATACATGCAAAATTATTTCCAACTTTTTCATATAATCTCTTCTTAGGTTGTTATAAACTCAGTATCTACAATCTAATTTATTCAGTATTTATTCAACTGATACTTATGAATTACCTACTATGGGACATTGCTCATTGTTGATTGAGCCCCTACTATGTGCAAAGTTCGTTTTGTTTTTCTTTTTTACTACAAGGCTGTACTGTCTATTACCTGAGCCAGCTTAGTTGGGTCTCAGTCAGGAAGCCACATCATCTCTGCCTTACAGCATCGATGTTGATCAATTATGTGGTTTTAGTGAGTTTCTAGGTTTGCTGGTATGTGCTTTTTTTTTTTTTTGAAATGGAGTTTCACTCTGTCACCCAGGCTGGAGTGCAGTGGCCCAATTCTGGCTCATCGCAGCCTCTGCCTCCCATGTTCAAGTGATTCTTGTGCCTCAGCCTCCCGAGTAGCTGGGATTACAGGCATGTGCCACCATGCACAGCTAATTTTTGTCTTTTTAGTAGAGTTGGGGGTTTCACCATGTTGGCCAGGCTGGTTTCAAACTCCTGGCCTCAGGTGATCCACGCACCTCAGTCTCCCAAAGTGGTGGGATTACAGGCGTGAGCCACCGCGTCCAGCCAATGTTTTTAATTAATAAAAGAATAAAACCACAAGAAAACCATTGGCAAGCCCTCTAGTTCTTTGGGCTCCTTGCTTCAGCACAGTGGAAAAGCCTGTGTAGCAAGTCAGAATGGTGACTCCTGGAATACATCATCCCAGGTGAAGAGTTCAGACATTGCACACCAGCAGCTTGGGCTGCATATTTAAATACTAACCAGGCTCACTCTGCAAATAGATTGAAGGGATGCCAAAACCTCGGTGCCATAACTTGATTTTCAGAATCAGATAGAACCTACAAGCCTCTTATGAGCTCCTATGGGGAGACAAGCAGGCCACGAGGAATTGAAATAGGAGGCAGAGACAGAACCTCATAATTTCACTCCAGGGTCAGGGATGAGAACTGGTTGGTGGGTCAGGGTTGGGAAAATGAGCGAGGCTTTTTACCTCTTAGGTGATTGAAGATGCTTTCAATAGGGCTGTGAATCATTTGAGGGTGATTTCAGGGCACTGTAGCACATACGTGCAAATCAAGCCTATTTTGCCGGTCCAGATGAATACTGGTTCTTGTGACTCTCAAAACAAAATATTTGAGTAGGAATGAGTATTCTAGGGTAACATTGAGACAGACCACCATGGCTCAGAGGCTCCTAGCTGTTGCTCAGTGACTTGAAAGGAAGATGGTTGTAAAAATTTGGGGTATAAGCTGAACATTTGTCTGATTCAACATAAATCAGCACCTATTCTGCTCATTTGGTGCGTTTTCCCTACCAACTCCTCTATATTTATTCATTAATTCATTCATCTAACAAATATTCACTGAATACCTTCTGTATAGCCAGCACGAGGGATGTATTAGTGAACAAACCCGTGCTTGTATGGATTTTCTAGTTTATCGAGGCAGTTTATGCTTTCGTATTTATTCAGCACCTACTCTATGTGGCTTGGGGAGAGGTGGAAGTATGAAGCTATTCAGGTTCTAATTTCTGCCCTCAGTAGCTTGCAATCTGGTATGCAAGTGAATATGTGCAACTGAAACCCAATACATAGCAAGCATTCTTTCCCCAGCTCTCTGTAATTCTTGATAGTTAACTTGGGCAAAGGGCTTCCATCCATGGAGTCCGTCCTAGGACCAATTTGCAGACTACTTGTTTCATAGTCAATTTTAAAAATATGGATTTCTGGGTCACACCGCAGACATATTGTGCCAGGTAAAATCTATGGAAACAGAGTCCCAGGAGACCATTGGTAAAGATATGGAAGTGGGATTGAACCTGTTTGTGTGTGTGTATATGTGTGTGCATGTGTCTGTGTGGTTATTGACAGATATGAGGAGTAGTAAGTTTGGCAACTCACAGTCTGGTTTGCCAAGAAAGATGGTCTTAGAAAACTAACATCACCCACATCAGCAAGAGAGACCCATGGCTTTGTGGCAAGTCAACATTCAAGGAGGGTGGATTTGGTAGTAAGTTCAGGACAGGCTGGATGTTATTAATGGCAATTATGATAACAACTAATAATGTGTTGGGAGTTAATTCCATGCCAGGTGCTTTTACATCCATTGCCGCTTTAAATCCTCACAGTTACTTATGCAGAAGTGACAGTTGTCTTCATTTATGGAGGAGGAAGGCAGACACAGAGAAGTTAAGCAACTTGCTCAAAGTCACCCAGCTTGGAGATAGCAGAGCTGTGATTCTAACGCAGTTTATCCCTATCTCTAATGCAGTTTATCCCTATCTCTCCAGTATAACTGAGGGGAAAGACTAGAGAAACATACACCATCAACATGGAAAACAAGCCACTCTGTTCTTTGGGGAAGACCGTCGTATCAGTGGCAAATGTTGCTCATGGGGGCAACCAATGTGGCAACCCTAAGAGTGTGGTTGCTGGAAATCTCCAGGAAGAGGTCCAGGTGATGTTCACCTGCCCAAGTCTATAGAAGACATCTCAAGTGAGGTTCAAAGAGGTACAGGAAATACTTCTCTGAGAAACCAAGCCCTTCAGAGTCATCAAGGGGCATCTTTCAGTTGTTAAATTTCCCAATTAAAGAAGAGTTGAGATAGCCCCATTTTGACGTACTTTGCTGTGGTTGGGAATTCTGGCCCTATTGCTAATTATGATGTGATTACATAATTTGGGTAATCTCCCTTCCTATTGGAAACTGCCTTTTGGGTTTTATATTTGCTTTATTTCCACTACTCTGGCCACCCAGTACATGCAGAGAACAACTATAGATTGTGAATTTGTTCCTGATAATGTCTTTCAAAGTGAATTGGGGTTTCACATGCGAAGGCATGAAAAAGGTTTACTAAAGAAATCACAATATCAGGCCCAAATGCTGAGGAGTGCTCATAGAAGTGAAAGAGCTTGTTCCTCCTTGGGTGGTCCATGGGACAGGGGGTGGCTGTGTCCCACAGTGAGAGCAGCCTTTGGTTTGCAGCTCTATCCCAGATCCGCTGTATGTGTCTTGAACACAAGCAGCTCCCTTAAATAAATTTCCCTGAGTAAAATTAGGTGCTGGCACCAAGTGAGTGCTGGTCCTCCTGGCTGAGAAGAAGCCCTAGGCAGAGATCACACAGGACCAGAGTGAAAGCCAAGGGTATTCCCAGGGTGGAAGAAGTTAGGAGCATTTTGTGATCACAGAGAGGCAGAGGTATGCTAATAAGGGAATTAACACCTTTTCTCTGATTAGCAGCCAGGGAATTATTGAAAAGGATTAGATAGAAACTGTGAAAAGATTCTTGGGTATCTGAAAGGTGAGAGGAAGGTAATAGCCTCTTCTTTAGACACAAAGGAATGCAAATACATTTTATTAGCAGAGAACCAGTCTCTCTCACCCTCACCCCACTGGCTTTCTTCAAGTCCCTCACACTTGCCTCCTAACATGGGGCCTTTGCATATGAAACACCTTCTTTGCAAGAGACATTCTTTCCACTCTTCTTTGCCTAAATAACCCCTACTCTAGCATCTCCTGTTTGGAGAAGTCTTTGACCATCTAAATCATTCTGTTTCACCCATTGTGCATTTTTAATGCACCATAAGCTTTTCTTGCAAAATTTGAATTTCAGTAGCAATTTTACATGTGTGTGGCTGTTTAGCTAATATTTGTCTTTTCCATCTTGACCATAAGCTCTGTGAGCGCAGGTTTCATGGCTGTTTTTGTTCACTACTGGATTCTCAGCCTTCAGCACTGTATCTGATCTAGAGATGAACAAATAGTAGGTTAAATGAATGAATGAATGAAAGACACAGTTACGTGATACTTGACATCAGGTTCACTGTGTAGTTCTAGAAGTTGGTAAAACTCGTATTATTTGTCATTCCTGTGAAGATACTGAAGCTCTGAAGATTAGTGATATGAAGTGAGTTTCCTAAGACACACGGCTCATACATGACAAACAGGACTTGCACAGAACCCCCGAGAATCGGAGTTTTTATTCATCTTTAAGTATGGGTATTATGTTGCTTATAGATAGGAGTTTAAAATTTTTAAAGTTAAAGCATGAAAACAACAGAAACAAAAATAGAAGACAGACAAGAAAGCCCACAGGACAGTGAATTCTTTCCAAACATCTCACTTCAGTGTCAGCTACATTTGAAGAAAGTCTACTTGTTGCATTTAAATTACCTGTCACGAATCACAGTGTTCACCCAGTAGCAGCTAGGAGGAGCTGATTCAAGCCTCTGGGAATAGTTTTGTGTCTTGATCATGAGTCTGAACAACAGAATCTTACAAGGATGATGCCGCTTTAAAGGGTGATGGAACCGATGATAGGAACCAGCACCTAACACCTGGCAGAGACTTGGTCAGCATGATGCCCAAGCTACTGGAGATTTCTGCCCAAAGGTCACACAGCCTAATGGGTTTCCTGGTTTGTTGAAGCTGGCGGTGAGAGAGAGTTTGAATGAAATGACTTCCTTGATGCTGTGTGACACAGGGAGCTCATTCACCTTGATGCACTTAGGCAAGATGCCTAACCTCATTCAAAACAAGCCAGTAAACCAATAAACCAAAACAAAACCAAAAATGGAATTAAGCTCCTGCAGTGCTGGATATACTGTGATTAGTAAAACAAACAAAATAAAACATCACACACAGCCCCTGCCTTTCTGGAGCATTTATTTCAATGGGGGACATACACATTTATGAAAGAGGTCTATAAATCAATGTTGATTAACAGCCACATTAAGTACTATGAAAATATTAGGTTGGTGCAAAAGTAATTGCTTTTTATGCCATTAAAAGACAGCAATTGCTTTTGCACCAACCTAATAGAAGAAAGAACGTGGAAGAGAGGAAATTTACCTAATTAGTGAGGGTATGGAAGCCATTCCTTAGGAAATCATGATCTAGAAATGAATGAAGGGAAGAACAGGAGTCCAACTGAGAAGGTAAGAATCGTCCAAGGAAGCTGGAACAGGATGAGCAAAGTCCCTGTGATGGGCATGAGGTGGCTGAGAGGTCATTGCATCTGGCGAAGAGAAAGCAAGGCGGGGAGGCTGTGGTCTTTGACAAGACTACATACCCCACTGGATCTGCAGGCCATGCAGTGATTTGTGGTATTTGTCCTCAGTGCCATTTGACACTGAATGGTCAGCACTGGAGTAGTGGTAAGCTCAGGCTGCTGAGAGGGTGAAACCCTTGCTTTGACTCAGGCACTTGGCTGCAAGTATTTATTGATTTCCCACAGGGAAGACACCAAACTCATCCCCAACTTCAACCAGACAGTCTGCAGAATAAGTACAGTCTGATCCCAGGTGGGGGAACCCACATCATCACAGTCAATGATGTGTGTAATAACTGTGGAGTAAGTCTAACTCCACTTGCTACAAACTTGTTACTCCATACGATGAACAAAAAGGACGCTGGCCTGGAGAAAGTAGGACTTTGACTCATATTGAATTCTGGGTTCATCTCACTGCATAACTTGCTTTGTCAATGCATTTCATTTAAGTCTGAAGAGGATTTGAGTGCTGAGTAGAGCGATTCATTTAGAGGCAGAAGGCTCATTAAAATCCCAACCTTTTTTTTTTTTTTTTTTTTTTTTTAAAGCCAGGGATACTTCTAATTTGCAGCCTGAAAATTTTGCTTGTCAGGGGACTGAAAAATGGAGAGATGGGTTTCTATGCCAGGATTGTCTAATCACCATCTTGCGTGAGCTTTAGAAAAGGAGTCATTCTGTAGGCTATTAATGAGGTGAGTGTTTAATGGCCCGTTGATGCTCCCCGATCAGATGTAGTGTCTTGGGTTTTTAATAAGCTCTGTTCTTGGTCCTTTTCAAATCAGAGAGTGTTGGAACAAATCCTTGAGGAGACATCACCAGAAAGATGATGCAATGTGTGTGAGCTGGAAAGAGCAGCCGTCTGAACTCCAGAGAGTGTCTAGGAAGCTGTCTATCTCAATCTGCCAACCACGTGCACATCTAACTTTCGCTTCCTTTCTGTTCTCTGGGAAGCAAGACACAATTAGGTTTTATGTTTTCTCTGCAAAGAAAAGGTGATGTCCGGCGTGAAGAACTAAGGATCTTGTTCTTCAACGCTGAAGGTGTTTTGCAAGCATGCATTTTGGAATTAAACAAAAAGGAAAAATGTTCACTTCATTTTCCTTTAGCCTGTAGGGAGTTATTTTAGGACATCCTGTGTTTTCTGGCACAAGTTTCTCTGTCTAGCACAGAAGGATTTATGTAGAGGACCTGGTGAATGGGAAAATAGAAGAAGGCAGGACAAGGAGCCCCCTGACTCCAGTTTGAATCCCAGTATTTAGAGAAATTTTTCTCTATGCCTCTAAAATACTGTGTTTGAGAAAAAGCATGGGGGCCTCCTCCACTGTCCCCTTTACTTCTTGTGCCTTCTTGACTCCTCTGGATCACTCTGAGGCTGTGCTTCTACCACTTGTCTTAAAGTCTCAGGTGAATGTTTCACTGCACCATGCAGCAGTACCTTTTAGCCTTTGTCTTCCTGGACATTAGACACATTTCACCCCTGCCTTCATCTTCAGCCTCTCTATTCCGTGGCTTCTAAGTTATCAGTTCCCCAGCTTTCTCCTCGTACCTCTCCTACGCTCTTTCTCTGCCTCCTTTCCACACACACTCTCCTTCTGCTAACCCATACTTTATAAGGTTCTTCTCACCCCGCTATATTAGGAGATGCCATCCACAGCTGTCAACAATCACCACCCCTAGCAGATAGACAACTTCTAAAGATCAAACCTCAGCCCTAACCTCTTTCTCATCTTCAGACCTGCGTATCCAGCTTCTTGCTGAACTTCTTGCAGGGAGATCTCAAAACCAGCTAACCCAAACCTGAATTCCACTTGCATTTCTCTGTCCCTCTACCTATACCCACTTCTGCCCTTGCTCAGTTATTGATTCAACAGACATTTACAGAGCAGCCACTATATGTCAACTGTAAGTCTAGGTGCTGGAGATACAATTGTGAGGAAGAAAGCAGGGTCCCTAATCTGTTCTCCACTTTTGTAAGTGACATCACCATTCACCTGGCAATCCTCCTTCACACCAAAATACACCTACCAATCCCATCTGTGGGTTTCCAAGACTAATTGAATATACCTCCTAAACATCTCTTGAACCTCTCTTTTCTGTATCTGTATTTCAGCAGTCCTAGTTGAGGTTTTGCCTTCTTTTCTGGAATTGCTTCAGTGAGATTGCTCTGGGTCTGCCTTCCTGCCTCTATTCCTTCCCTCCTCCAAGCCTTTCTTCATACTCAAACTGGAGTGGTCCTTCCAGCAGACAAAAATCTGCTCATGTCACACTGCTGCTTAAAAATCTCCTTCATAGATTCTTCTCATCAACCCCAGGAAGTGTTAACTCCTTGTCTCTTTTCTCACTCCCTTTCTGTGTCTCAACATCCTTCTTCCTTTCCATGCTCTTTCTCTCTCCCTCTTTTTCTTCCTTTTTCCCCTTTTCTCTTTCTTCTTGCCTGACTTTCTCCTTTTCATCCAATAATGATTTGAATGTCTTAAATCTAATCCCACAAATATAAGCATTGAGTTCCCTTCTATGGCAGGCTCTGTCATATATACTTGGGATCAGTTGAATTCCTTTCTGTGGCAGGCTCTGTCATATGTACTTTGGCATCAGCAAACAGAATATCCCTGACTTCATGGAGCTTATATTCGTTCTATCAAATAGGAAATTGAACAGACAGAAAATACTGATAATAAGCACTGTGAGTAAATCATATGAGTTATATGGAATGTAAAGGCAACAGATGTCATGGAACCAGAGTCAAAGGTATTTCTCATTATGAGCCAGACAGACATGGGCCCTAGCTGCACATTTCTCTGGCTTTTTTTTTTTTTTAATGTTCCGTATGTTTCTGCAGCACCAAACTACGCACATTCCCAGTGGGTGCCATGTTCTTCAATCTCTGTGTCTCTGCACACTGTCTTTGCACACTGTTCTCTCTGTGCTCTCTCTCCAGCCCTTTCTAGCCTGTGCCAGCCTGCCTTCCATCCACAAGGAGCTCAGGGGTTACTTGCTGGGAACCCTTTCACCCTCTCTTGCTGAGTTGGGTAGGTCACCTTCCTTTGCATTCCCTTGGTGCCCTGAGCTTTCTTTGGCCACAACTGTCACTACTGGGCCATGCTGAGGGTGAGCTGAGCTCTGTGGCTCCATGGCTTTTTCTCTGGATGGGTCTGGGAGGCCAGTGAGCCCTCCCCACTTCCAGCCTTAATTTTCTCAGGCACAAAGTAGGAAGAAAGAGAACCTTCTATTTATTTCTTGTGGTTACTATAAGGTTTGCAGAAAATATGAAATACCCAAGGGTGAGAGGTATCATTGCGGGCTGGGAGGACACTGGGCAGTTTGTGTCAGGACTTCCTTGGTCTTTGAGCCCCAGGGAAGGAGTCCCTTCTGTGTTCAACAACTCTGGAGAAGACAAACTTACCTGAGGTTGAAGAACACATGGGCTGACTTGGGCTCTCTCCTGCAGCCAGCTCTGAGTGTGATGGGGGCCAGGAAGCCTTGGGGCTCAGCATGAACACAAATGGACCTTCTTCGATTGTGTTTTTCTCCTTTCAAATAGTAATTTGGAACCCTTTGCAGAGATTGACATTCAATTTCTTTTTCTGTGTTACTTCGGAGAAACAAACACTCAAACCATCAATTTTTCTGTTAAAATCTCTCCCTTTTCCACCCCTTGTTTATGTTCCTAATTCCTTTTGTGCGTGGAGTTCAACTGTAATGGTGAGCTCTGATCACATTTAGTTCATCCTCTTCTTTTGAGCTGCAAGTGGGTCTTGGACAGGCTGCCTGGCTTAGTACTTGCTGGAGAGAACAAATAAATAATAGCTTTTTGACATCCACGCCTGTGTGCACATACACAAACACAAACATGCCTGTGAGAATATAGTGTTCCTCTGTTAAAGGGGCTGATGATATTCTGTATTTGATCTGCTCATCTCCAAAAGTATGAGAGATGAATAAGTCAGATGCCCATAAGATGCTTATTTACATAAGCTGTAGGAAGCTCTGTATTGTGTTAGCTTCAGTGGGGGAAGTGATTCGCGAGTAGAATGTTATGCTCCAGGAAAACAGTGCAGATTAGGTTGCTAAATCTTCTGGCATTAGTTTCAGGGCACAATCTTCTGCTGTGGATGCATTGCTTCCAGAGAAAGAAGCTGGTGATGGGAGAAGCACTGTGGTGGGGAAGGGATGATCTTCAGGTGGTATCTGAATATATGGGAGACATGACTGGGTAAAGGAAAGGGAGCTCACGGGTTAACCACAGATAAGGAGAAGGTACATGTTGCCAGTGGTGAAGAGCAAGGGTTTTGGAATCCAGTAAAATTTAAATTAATTATTTTTGACATTAGATATTAATACCACCTTCTTCATGAGGTTGCATTAAAGATTAAATGAGATAATGTGGAAGACATGACTGGCATGCAATAAATAATCAGTAAATAGGAGCTACTCTACATGAGCTCATCTGATCCATGAAGTTGATGGAAATTGCTTTTCCCGTTTTACAGCCTAGGAAATGGAGACTTAAGGAGGTTGAGCCAGTTTCTCAAGGCCACAGAGGTAGTGTGTATAAGAACTAAGATTTGGACCTAGATGTGTCTTATTCCAGAATCCCTGTGCCTTCCACTGCACTAAGCTACCTCCCAAGATTTGGCTGGGACTCTGCTCCTGCAAAGAAATTATACCTGTCCTGTTTTCTACCTGCTTAGCAGCCTCATTAGAGAAGGTTGTCATTATAGCCTATTCAAGTTGTAGGGTTCTGCAAAGTCAGAGGGGTGAAAATGATGTTTGGAAAGCTTCCCGGGAGCTTTGGATACCTTCGAGAAGCAGTAAGATGTGGGTTTCCACATCTTGTGGTGCAGTTGATGGGTAGTGACCTCCTCCTTCCCAGACCCTTAGTAGTAGTTTCTTTTTCCTATCTTGGCCAGGGCCTCAAGTAACCATGAGGTCCAAGGGCTCCCTAGGGACCCCCTCACACCACCTGCAAGACTGAAGGTACCTAAGAAAAGCTTTTGCTGAGGATATGTAGCTGGGAGAGGAGAACAAATAAAGGGGCTTGGGAGTGGGCTAGAGATTAGGGGAGGGAGACAGTCTATCCCTGTGCTCACGAAAACCCTGAGTCAGCTCTGACAGTAGCAAGGACATGGGCTCTTGTTGGAATTGATTCCTTTCCTGGATTTGGATAGAGAGGGAGTCCACTTTGCCTGAATCTGTTTGGTTCCTGAGTCCTAGAGAGCAAGTAGCAAGGGTTCAGATAGTGAAAAATACCAGCCCAAACCTCCTGAGAATTGTGTATTAGTTTCCGCTTTCAGATTGTCAGAGTTTGGGTAGCAATGGATTCTCACACTTCAGACACTCAGTCCTACCTCTGAGCCCCCTCATCTCACACTCTCCATTTATGCAGCTCTCACTTGTATACCTTGCCCTCTCTAACCCATCACTGTGCTACTAACTCAGCCACTCATTTTCTTACTGGATGTTCATTTATTTCTTCACTCTCTTATACCCACAACTCATGTCACGTCCATCCATCCATCCATCCATCCATCCATCCATCCATCCATCTGTCTATCCATTCATTTGTAAATCCATCCATCCATCCATCTGTCCATCCATTCATTTGTCCATCCATCCATCCATCCATCCATCCATCCATCTGCCCACCTGCCCATCCATTCATTTATCTGCCCATCCATCTATTTGTTCATGCCTCTATCTGTTTATCCCACCTATCTATCCATTCATCCATCCATCCCTCTATCCATTCACCCATCCATCCATCTGTCTATCCATTCATTTATTCAGCCACCCATCCATCCATCTGTTCATTTTTCTGTTCCATTATTCATCCATCTACCCCATCTATCTACTCATCTGTCCATCCCCAGATCCATCCATTCATCCGCCTGCCCATCCATCCACCTGTTCATCCATTTGTCCATCCATTCATTTGTCCATCCATCCATCCATCTACCCATCCATCCATCTATTCATTTGTCTGTTCCATCCAACTATCCATCCCATCCGTCTCATCCATCCATCCATGTTTTCGTCTATCCCATCTATTCATCTATCCATCCGGCTATTCATCCATCCGTCTGTCCATCCATTCACCTGCTTACTTATACCTTTACTAAATGTGTTTTGAGCTCCCCATGTACTGGGAGCTGGGCTGGATGCTATTACTGTACAGATGAATTAGCATTAATCTGGTTGCATGGAGACAGATATTTAAATAGACACCTAAAATACCTGGTGATGATTGACAATAGAGACCTGGACAGTGTGTTCTGGGAGCACCATGGGGGTGGAGGGGAGAGAGGAGGTGGCAGCTCTTTCCTATTTCCCCAGTAAACTCCCACATTGGTCCCCTACCTTTCAGTTCATGGAGCTCTTACTCATCACCCTGTTATAGATCCCCCAGCTCCCCTCGAGGTAATTAGAGAACTGCCAGGTCCATTTTATAGATTAAAAAATGGAGGCTCAGGGACACTCAGCCACTTGTGTACATTTTTGAGCTGCAGTGCCAGCATGGAGGGGAAAGGTGGCTATGCACACCACAGGGTCATTTTCTGCTTGGCAGATGGCCATGGGTACCATACGACTGGCGCTTTCCTCTCTCTCTGTGCTCTCCTCATTCCTTGGTGGCTTCAATTCTCTCCCAGGAGTGAGGTAGTTCACCCCCGGGGCGGCCCCTCTTCTTTCACTCCCACGCGGTACGTTCTGACTCAAAGCTGAAAGTGCTTTGCTGGATAAGATGATGGGGACTGACGGGTGTGACATACATGTGACTTGCCTGAAGGAAACACACAGCAGTGAGAATGTCAGACATCAGACGCTGTCTTACGTCATTGCCCCGTCCTCCCTAAGACAGACAGACAGGTCACCTGGCACCAAGACCCCTGGGTCAGAACCGTCATTCTGAGAGATGCTTACTGTGTGATATTGGACATGACATGTGACTTGACCTCTACAACTTTGCTACTGAAAGCTTGGTCCATGGACTAGCAGCAACCGATGCCACTTGGGGGCTTCCTAACAATGCCCTAGCCCCCACTTGCTGTGTTTAACAAGATCCAAGGTGATCCTTATGCTCATTAGAGTTTGAGAAGTGCCTCTCTCCAAGCCTCAACTTCCTTAACTGTAGAATGGGAATAGAAATACCTTCCCTGAAACATAAGTGTGAGGATCAAAAAAATGCATTTGAAGATCTCTGTGTGATCGACTGATTATCCTGATTTGCCCAGGACTGAAAGGGTTCCTGCAAAGTGGTACATTCAGGTTTAACATCGGGATGGGTTGTCAACCTGCTTTCATCTCAGGGCTTGGCACGCAATAAGAGCTCTTTTGCTATGGTGCTGCAAAGGTGTGGGATTTAGGAGACGTGGAAAAAAGCCACAGGGGAACTGTTTGTATTTGCATTAGTGCTGTGCTGGTGGGTTGTAGTGTTTTGAGTTTTGTTGCCATCATTGTGGTTGATTCTTTCTTGATTATAACAGCCACGATAATCACAACTCTCGTTAATGGAGCTCTCAGTATGTGCTCAGAGTAATATATGCATTATCCCAATCACAACAACCTCTTTAAAGTAGGAAATAAAATTCCCTCCATTTAAAAAAAAATAAGAAAATTGAGCCTCAGAGCTAGTAAGGATTTTGCACAAGGCCTGGACACCAGTAAGAGAAAGAGCTGAGACTTGAACCCTCAATTTGGCACCAGTGTCTATGCCTTTAATAATAGGAATGTACAGACTCCCAAAGGGAGAAGAAGCAATTTCTTCTGGAAGCTGAGCATTCAGAGGTGCTTGTAGACATTTCTTCGAGAACAGTGGGAAATTTAGACTATAATGTTTACCACCAAGGTCTGTCCCTAGCAAGTGTTATGGGAAAGCCTGAGACACTTTTTTTTAATTCCAGAAATAAAGCTGCTTCCTTCAGTTCAGCAGCAGCCCGTCTATGTATGACAGCTGGAGATGAAAACTTAATGAACAGGACTGGTTTGCTTTTTCTCTTTGCTGGAACAGCTTAATGACAAGCGATTATTATTGGTGGCAACTTGTCATGTCTTAAGTCTGGGTCTTGGCAGTTGTGGCTGTCAGAGTCTTTGAGAAGAAACCAATCTCAGCACATATTACAGAAAAACAAAAAACAATGAGGAAAGATGAAGAGCTCATGCAGGGAAAAGTGAGATTTGTGAAGAGAAGTGGGTGTCCAGGAAAAGGGAAGAATGATGAAGAAAAAGGGAAAGATGGTAAGAAAAGGGAATGATGATGAAGAGGGATGCACTACTCTGTAGTTTGCATTACTCTTATCCAAGTTCGGGAAGATGAGTTAAACATATTACATTATTATTTTATCCCTAGCCAAAATGGCATCAAGAATCCTTGGTTGCAAGTAACAGAAAAGCTAATCAAATTGGCTTAAGTAAAATGGGGTAATTAATTGAAACATGCAATTTTGACAACAAGAGAATTTGTCGTCAGATGTGGCTTGAACAAGGTGTTAAACACGGACATCAGAACTCGGTAACTCTCCATCTTCCAGCTTTAACTTTGGGTCTGATAGCTTTCTTCTTAGGATGATGTATGGTGGTTGAGTGGCTGTCAGAAATTCTGGCTGAACATCCATCCAGGTTCAAGTCTAACAGTAAAAGAAGCTGTCTTTTCCTAGTCTCTTTCTTTGTAAATCCAGGAAGCCACTCTGATTAGATCAGGTTAGGACATGTTCCTACTCCCACATTAATTACTGGCACTATGGGCTAATTGACTTGACTGAGAGAGAGAAGAAAATGATGTCTCTCAGGTAAATTCACTATTGCCAGTAAAGGAAGAACAGATGCTCAGTGGTCCAAATAAAAAATATCCACCACGTGGTTCAGGGAGGCCCATGCTTCCTGAAAAATGGGATCTGAAAAAAATAGCTTTAGGGACACAGAGAAGGCCACTGGTCCAGTCACAGCTGGGACTTTCAAAATAAAAATGGTTCCTTGTACTTAAATTTATCAGCTCCTAAGAGATCTGACCCCATGGCCTTTGGTCCAGTAGGATTTCCCACTGGCTTTGGTGAGAACCATGCTTGCTTTCTGTGTGAGACTATCTGGGCCTAGCCCCAGACAATCCATCATTGCTAATGACCCTGTTTGGAAGCCTGGAGTCAAATGCTCACCTGCAGGTTGACAGAGCACCAGGTGAAGCCAGCTTGGGCCTTTGCTGTGCCCTTGCATACCAGCAAGGGTCTGAATCTCAGCGGGGCCTCTTTTTGGCCAGCTCTGCTAATGATGTACAAAGCAAGACTGAGTCCAAGAGCAATGATCATTGTGTGGTCCTAATTAACGTATAGTATGTTGGGCCTAAATTAGCTGCAGTGACTATCAAGACATACATCTCTCCATGCATGTATGTGTTCTTTCCTCCAGCCTTGCAGATTTGAGAGTGGGAAACTTGGCTCTGGGTGGTAAACTGGGACAAGATCTGAAATTCACAGAAAAACATGGGAATCCTGGCCACACTATTCAAATTTAGGGTACCAGTTGACTAAATGATATAGCAAACGAATAACCTAGCAAGTGTTATGGGAAAGCTTGAAACACTCCTTTTTATTCCAGAAATAAAACTGCTTCCTTCAGTTCAGCAGCAGCCCCTCTATGTATGGCAGCCCCTTTATGTATAGCAGCCCCTCTATGTAAGTCAATGTAGACTTACCTATTGACACAGGTCAGAATTCCAGAGGGAAGAACAGGATTATCTTATACAAAGTCCCCCAAATTCCAGGTTTCTCCCAGCTTCCCTGTTGGAAGACACTAGTGGCATTTTTTTTTAAAGGAGTTTCGCTCTTGTTGCTCAGGCTGGAGTGCAGTGGTGCTGTTTTGGCTCACTGAAACCTCTGCCTCCTGGGTTCAAGCGGTTCTCCTGCCTCAGCCTCCTGAGTAGCTGGGATTACAGGCGCATGCCATCTGCGCAATGATTTTTTTTATTTTTAGTAAAGACAGGGTTTTACCATGTTAGCCAGGCTGGTCTCGAACTCCTGACATCAGGTGATCCACCCTCCTTGTCTTCCCAAAGTGCAGGGATTACAGGCGTGAGCCACTGCACCTGGCCACTGGTGGCACATTTAGCAGAGGAGTTGTTTAGAATACCATGGACCTAGGAATTAGATACAGACCCCTTATCCTGAGCCACAGGGCATTCATTGTGTGATATGGCCTCTGCTTCCTGTCCTAACTCATTTCTCACCACTCTCCCTTGCTCCTTAAACTTCAGCTGTTCTGACTTTCCTTCTGTTCCCTGAACTTGCCTAGCCCATTCCTAACTTTGCTATGTGGCTTCTTCTGCTGGAATGGCCCTGCCTACTCCCATCTCACCCCTAATCTTTGCCTGGAGGACTCCTCCTTCATATTTTTTTGATCAGCTCCAATGTAGCAGATCAGATGACCTAGAGTGGGGCTCCTCTCTCCATCTCACTCTTGAACGAACTAGGACATCATCTGACTTCCTTGAAATTATTCTATTTATTCTTTTATTCAAATTTTTAAAATTTGAGACAGATCTTACTCTGGGGTTGGTCAAGGTGGTCTCGAGCTCCTGACCTCAAACAATCCTTATTCCTTGGCCTCCCAAAGTACTGGCATTATAGGCATGAGCCACCATACCTGGCCAATTATTCTATTTATTGATGTCTTTCTTTGTTTGTCTTTTCCCCCAAGCATGTAAAATTCATGGAATCAGGAGCTTTTACTTTAGTAGCCTCTTTCCCTAGATTCACTTTCCTGGAACAATGCCTGGCCCAGAGCCAGAGTTTGTTAAATTTGTTGAATGAATGAAAGACAATCCATGGATGAATGTCTCTTTCTAGGGTAGTAGATATGGCAGGTCTGCTTAAGTATGTAGAGGATGGGATCCTTTCCTGCCCAGTGGAAGTCTTGCACTCTAGGGGGATGATTGTACCAGTTTCCTTCCCAAAAAAGTGTCCCAGTGGTCTGCAAGGTGCTGAGCAGGACTCATAAGGGCACAGTGCTCTGCCCTCAGGAATTCTCAGTCTGAAGGACAGGTAAGATTCACACCTCTCCTCAACTAGGCAACCACATACAATCCAGATTAACATCTTTAATAAGAAGGTATCCCATTGTATGCTATATAGAGCTACATGTTGGATATGCCCAAGAGAGATATTGACTACGATGATTGCCATGATGATGGTGAGAAGAAAGAGGATGGATGTGATGATGATGGAGGATGATGAATGATGACAAAGGAAAGGAGGGGGGAGGTGGATGGTCATGGAGTAGTTATTCTCCAGTGGGACCAATTCAGCTTATGTGCATGTGAGAATGCTATCCGTTTGAATCCTCAGGCTTACACGCTTATTTGATGCTTTTTTACTTTTCTTCTCACCCTTGGAAATTGAAATAAAATATGCTGAAATGCTCAGCTGATACATTATGAGAGTAACAGAAAGCACATCGGTGCTTACCAGGGCTCACCAGGGCAATCCTCAACAGGAAAATGCAAATTCCCAAGGAGTCTCTCCGGGTTGTTACTGGGTTACCTGCATTACTTCCTTTTCTTGGCAGACAGTGGAAAATAAGCTGTGAAAATGGGTGCAGCGTTGACAATAGTGACCAATTCTCTCATGCTTCCTGGGGATAAGCCTCTTGCTCCTCTCTTTTTTCCTCAAGTATTTATCAGGCCCCTACTGTGTGTCAGACACTTTAGTAGGCTTTCAAGATACTAACTTGAATACCTACTTTTCAACCATACTATTCTTGAGAAGAAACAGAGGAGAAACCAATAAATCAGCTTTGAAGTTCAGATACTCAGGTCACAGAGATTCCATTTCAATCATAATGGCATGGGGCACAATGCATAGGTTATTCTTTGGTAACTCTCCAAGGAATTCAGATGTGCAGCCAGGAATGAGAGCCACTAATGTGAGCAAGAGAACACTGGTTGCATCTCACGGTGATTGTGCTGTCATGACCGTGGGGCCATGTGGATCTCAGGGAAGTCACTTAACCTCTCATCCTGTGTCTTTAGTAGAAACACCATTCATTAGGGTTATGCCACTTGCCTTATCTCTTTTGTAGTTAGGATCAAAGAGATAATGGGTGTGGGTGTGCTTTGTAACCTTTACTAATGGGTAAATGAAATGCATGTTGGTATTAGACTCTAGGAAACACCAGGCCTTGGTACCCATGGAGTCAAGTGTTATACCCTGAGGATCCAGCAAGCTCTGGAACATTCTAGAACAGGATCTAATGCTCTAGACTTGATTGAATGAGACCTCTGTTATGATGGGACTGAAACACAGAGTCTAGAGCAGACACCCAGAATCCTATACCCTCTTGCCTCCCTCGCTCCATGTTTAAAACAGTTTGTTCTGTCTTCTGCAGAGCAGTGAGCATGGGAAGAGAAGTGCTTTTGCTTCAGAACCAAAGTGGGTGTATGAAATCTATTCCTCTCCTCCGGCTGCACATTCTAAGGAAGCCGAGTGCCAGAGGTGGTCAGAGGCTGGTATGTAGAATCCGAAAAGTACAGGCTAAGCCATGGCAGGCAGAGGTAAGTGCAGGAGAGGTGGCCTCTACCATCAAGGCAGGGAGTGGAAAGGACAGTCAGGGGCTTCAGACGATTTGGCATATTCGCTGCCAGGCCTTGAGAGTGTGGCCAGATTGCCCATCATGTCCTGCCAGTCCATAAAATCACCCTAGAAAATCCCAACGCTAAATGTGAGCCTCTTCATTGCTTTACTATGCCATCATATTTTGCAAATAGGTGTTCATTTCTGTCGCTTCAAGGGGTGGATGATGCTTTTGGTTCATGGTAGTTTTTGAAGTTGAACTTTCAGATGTCAATAGGAATGAGAGTGGTACAAGGTAAGTGCATGATGCCCAGAAAGGACATTAGGGATGGCTTCTCTCCAAAGCATGGATTCATTGCTGTACAGAAAGGGCGTTTCTTTGCATTATGTAGGCTCCTTGGGATCAGATTGAATGAGCTGGTTTGCAGGGAGAAGTGAGGATTTGAAAGTGGAGAGGCCAGTCCCTGCATAGGATGAGGACCCTCTTAGGTTTCTAACGATGTCTGTGTGGTCTGTAGGACCAAGGATGTGGAGGCAATCACCCAAACTATCAAAGACAGGCGTGGACAGATGAGTTTCTACTTCTACCATTTCATCCCATTCTCACAGCAGCCCCATGGGATGGAAGGGTCATTTCCTATCTTATAGGTAAAGAAACTCAGACCCAGAAAGATTAAGCACTTTCCCAAAGCCACACGGCTAGGTTAGCCACAGTCCTGCTGAGGCAGGACTCGAACTCAGGTTCAGTAGACCCTAGAGCCCATGATATATCAACTATAAAGCTGGTGCACATCAAGGGGTAGGCTAGGGAGTCTGAACTTAACATGGTAGGCTGAGGGGAGCTATTGATGACTATAGAGCAGGGCAGTGGCATGGTAAAGTGATGCTTTAAGAGTTTCAACTGGGCAGCTCTGAACAGGGTGAGTGGTTGAGATGCTCTGAGTCCAGAGTGTGGATTACCTCTTTGAAAAAATAGCATAATCTCCTGATGTGAAATATTTGCTTAGTATTTGATACGTGATGGGCACTACACTGGATGCTTTGATACAGGAGGTCATTTAATGTCTACAACTCAATGAGGAAGCGCCATTATTGGCAACAACAGAGTGTAGAGGTAAAAAGCTCCAGACCCTGAAGGCAGGCAAACCTGATTTTCTACCTGTATGAACCTGGAAAAGTCACCCTGCTTCTGGGTCTTTTTTCATTTCTAAAATGGGCATACTACTAGTGCCAACTTAGTAAGGTGGTTGGGGGTGGCATTAAATGAGATAGTACCTAGAAAGTAAGGAGCAACGAGATTCTCATATAGTAAGTATTTCTAGCATGTTAACTATGATCATTATTACCATAGCTGCACTCATTTTATAGATGAGAAAACTGAGACTTAGAAAGGCTGAGTGGTTTTTTTCCCCCAACCCAAGGCCACATAATGAGGATTGGAACTGGATAGTCCAACCCCAGAGGTTCTAGTATTCTCTGTTCTGGGGAGAGACTGTGAATGGGGATCAGCATAAAGAGTAATGGGAGAGATTCATCTTGGGCTGAAGTTTGGCACGACAGGGACCGCACAAAGCAAGGGTTTTTGCACAAGATCTTTCACAGATGGCCTGTGCTGAGCTGGCTCTGGGCCTATTAACTACTGTCCCTATAATTATCTTTCTCCTGAGGAAGTTTACAGTGCAGCCATGCCCTCCTCTACATGTGGAGAAGCAGATAAGATGCGTGTGCTTACAGCTCTGCTCTGTGCACAAAGCTTTTCATGGGTACAGTGGTCATGTCTAGCTCAGAGTACATGGAGCAATGGTATTGGAGGATCCCATATTCCATTACCATCTGGCATGTCTGACCTCCACCACTCCACCAATACCGGTGTTCTCAAGGATGTGTCTCATGGACCCTTTTTATTGGGATCCAGTGGTGCGTTTATGGTGAGTCCTGTTGAGAGCTTTCTCTGTTCCTTGTGCACTCACTGCAAGTTGCTGATCCACCACCTTTTGCAGTCAAAAGATAGCTCTGGTGACCGGCTTTCTTCAAGGCATCATATCTCCATGGGAGTTATTACATTTTTTTTGTAATTAAGTTTAGAGCATTTTCATCCCATCTCAAGAGGCATCTCACAGTGCATGAGGTTGGTGAACATAATTGCCTTTAGACTCTACTTCTATTCGTGGTTTCTTTATGTTTTGCCTTTTTTTTTTTTGCCATTTAATGAGGTTCTTTGAACAACTGCTGAGGTTTACAAGTCTTCTATATTCTCCTCTTTATCAATAAAGGACACATTGAGATATAGTTTGGGTATTGAATGGTTGGGTAGTTCCTCAGGGTAGGTAGGTATAGGTGATGATGTTAAAAGTTTTGTTTTGTTTTGGACACAATATTCAGAATCTACACAAAATACAATCTCAGATACTGAATTCTCCTTCTTTTCCTTTCTGGTCTAAACCAAGGACATTCCTCTTAGGCTTCATTCACATATTCATTCCTTTGTGATCCATTTATGGATGTACCAAGATTTCTGCCAGGTTCTGGGGACATAAAGATGAGGATGACAAAAATCTCTGCCCTTGAGGAGCTCACAGTCTTGTGATTTAAAATGGTTAATCAATTCAAGAATATTGGATTTCTGCAAAAGCTACTGTAGGGAAAAAATAATTATCCAAAGTCTTTAAATCTGTTATCCACTTTAATTGATTTAATTAGGTAAAATTCATAGAACTGTAATGTTGGAAGGGGCCCAGAAGACATTTATTCTTGTTTCTTCTCTCTGCCTTCAGGCCACACTTCACTCAAATTATCCCTCAAACCTATGCATTTCAGAAAAGAGCAGTATTTCAAAGAACTATAACTTTTGGCCCATTCTGATAAAACTTTTAGTGAGCACCCACAGGGAAAACAATGTAAGCTTGTTGAAATAATTGACATGCACAGCTACAAAGTATTATTCTGAAAAACATGAATGGAACATCCACTTTTCACACACACATGCACACACACGTGCACGTGCACACACACATACACACTTGCAGTGGAATCCTCATAAGTTATTCTGTTGAGGTTGTGTTCAATACACATGGTAAATACAAAATGCAAAATAAAAACGTGGGTATAATATGATGAAGACCCTTTGAGAATTCTTTCAGTTCCCTGAAAAAAAAATATATTTCAGCACTTGTCAAATCCTGTTTTGCTGTAACACAGAGGCATACCTTCTTTTTCTTCAGCATTTTTGCACCACGCCCACCAGTCAACAACGTGGTTTAAGCATCTGTTCCATGCAGATCTTCAGTGATCCCAGGAAGGCTGTGGTTGAGTGTCAGAAAGGGGGCAGGACTCAGAGTCATGGCACTGAGGTTTAGATGCCTACTTGCTATGTGACCATTTTGAGACTCATTTTCCCTGCCAACAATACCAACTTTGTAGGATCACTGCAGGGATTTGATGAAATAGGGGGTGTGAAGGCAGTTTGTATACTGTACCACTGTATGCATCACCCGCCTTTTCTAAATGGAAATTGGTTCTCATGATCCTAGATTGGTGGAGATGTTAGGGCTAATAGAGGATGTTTAACCCAACATAAGTTATGATGCCACTTTCTAGGGTGAGAGCATTCAGTGACTCTCCCTTATGCTCAAGATACAGTCTAACCTTCTGGACCTAGTCCTCAGGCCCTATGTGTTGGGGGTTCTGCCAAGCTCTTCAATATCACATTGTTGCCCCTCCTTTGGATGCCATGATGCATTCATCTACAGCTTCTGAAGTAGTTGCAGTGCATCCTCAGGACCCCTCTAACACCCACTCACTTCCCCTCTTCCTCACCTGGATGCTCCTTCAATATGTCATATGCCTCTTTAGCCCTTAGTTCATGGAAATTGCTTTTTCTCAAGTTCTCATCAGATCTATGAAGGGAGAGACTGTGTCTGTGTCTGTGTCCTACATCATTACTTCCCTAACGTCTAGAATGGTGTTGGCACTTCATAAGTGTTTGACGAAGATTTGTTGATTGAAAAGGTAGATGTCCACATGGTATTTATGACACTCTGTATTACATGGGAATCTTACATTCTAGTGACAGAAACCCTACTCAAATTGCTTACGTGAACATAGAAACTTACTGGCTCCTATAAATGAGAAGTCCAGGAGAAATGGCTTCAGACTTGACAGACCCCAGGGGCTCCAAATACATCATTTGAAAACTGTCTTTGCTGATGCTATTTTGTTTCCTTGGCTTGATTTTCCCATCGTGAGCTGGGGTGGGAACCAGATAGTTTGTTCTGTTGGAACCATACAGTCTCAAAGGAGCAAGGGGAGAATGAACTAGAGGAAAATGAGAAGAATAGATGATAAGCAAGCAATAGTAACAGACACCCTTCCAGGATGTGGCTATGAGCTCCTGAATACCAGGACTTCTCTCCTCTCTGTATTTGCAGGATCTGTGCTGGAGTCTGGCATACAGTAGATGCTCAGGAATGTCTGCAAATGGTTGATGTGTGATTTACTTTCCTTACTTCTAGGATGCGGCTGTGCTTGTATATAAACCACCTCCTGCCTCACCCTCTGTTTTGCTCTCCTTTCCCTGGCAGGATCCGACGTCTACCTTCTTCCAATTTGGAGCGTCCATCCAGCAACAAGCCACAGTCATGCTGAAGATCATGCAGGATTATGACTGGCATGTCTTCTCTTTGGTGACCACCATCTTCCCTGGCTACAGGGAGTTCATCAGCTTTGTCAAGACCACAGTGGACAACAGCTTTGTGGGCTGGGACATGCAGAATGTGATCACACTGGACACTTCCTTTGAGGATGCCAAGACGCAAGTCCAGTTGAAAAAGATCCACTCTTCTGTCATCTTGCTCTACTGTTCCAAAGATGAGGCTGTCCTCATTCTGAGTGAGGCCCGCTCCCTCGGCCTCACCGGGTATGATTTCTTCTGGATTGTCCCCAGCTTGGTCTCTGGGAACACGGAGCTCATCCCCAAAGAGTTTCCATCAGGACTCATTTCTGTCTCTTACGATGACTGGGACTACAGCCTGGAGGCAAGAGTGAGGGATGGCATTGGCATCCTCACCACCGCTGCATCTTCTATGCTGGAGAAGTTCTCCTACATCCCCGAGGCCAAGGCCAGCTGCTATGGGCAGATGGAGAGGCCAGAGGTCCCGATGCACACCTTGCACCCGTAAGAAAGGGGTTGTTGTCTCCCAAAGTGGGATCAGAGTTTGTTGTTGTCGTTGTTTGCTTGCTTACATACTCACTGACAGAAATACTCACTGAAAATGCAGAATGTTGTATGTTTACTTATGGGATTTTTATTTTGTTCTCCTCTCCCTCTTTCTCTCATCTCCTTTGTAAGATAAGTCACATCACACTTTGTTTCCTGCAACTTACCATTTTTTTTTTTGTACTCAACAATATATCTTGGAAACCTACATCTGGGATCATTCTATTGATCTATCTATCTATCTATCTATCTATCTATCTATCTATCTATCTATAGCTGTATCTCTATATTTTCCGTAACTCATAAAGATTTGAACCCAGACAAGTCTAACTCCAAAGCCCACATCACATTCTTCAATATAGTATCATGGTATCATGATTTAGTTATCCAATCTACATAATGACAGAAATTTAGGAGTTAATTTTCTTTTATTTAAAAAAAATTTATGGGTACATAGTAGGTATATATGTTTATGGGGTAGATGAGATGTTTTGACACAGGCATATATAATGTGAAATAAGCACATCATGGAGAATGGGGTATCCATCCCCTCAAGCATTTGTCCTTTGAATTACAAACAATTTGATTATATTCTTTAAATTATTTTAAAATATACAAGTCATTTGTTATTGACTATAGTTACCCTATTATGCTATCATATAGTAGGTCTTTTTCATTCTTTCTATTTTTTTAAATCTATTAATCATGTCCACCTCCAGCCCCAAACCCCAATACAAAAATGTGTTTATTTATAGAATAAGTGAAGTATTTTGGTACAGGCATACAATGTGTGATAATCACATCAGGGTAAATGGGGTTTTCATCACCTCAAGAATTCATCATTTCTTTGTGATATAAACATTTTATTTAGGGGTTTTGTCAGGTTATTTTCCTATTAGAAGCTAAACTACAATGATAATCTTTATACATGTCTTTGTTTTTTTTCTAGGGGTGATTCTAAGATACAGGATATTTGGGTCCTAATTCATGTGCATTTTAAACTGAAGCATCTATTGCCAAATTGTCCTGCAAAGTAACTACATCAATTTATATTCACACCAACAGTTTGTGAAACCACCCAATTTCCCACATCCTCACCAACATGTTATGCTTTGGGGAAACTTCCCACACTAGTATTCCTGGTCTCTGTTTGATTTTGCATCTGAATTTTTTCCCTTCTTATAGTCTAAGTATTTTTGTAGGTCATTGGAAATCTTGGCAAACATTACTCATAGAACAGCATTATATTCCATTATATGAATGTATCAAAATTTATTTAACTACTCCCATCTGGGTGAATATTTAAGTTAAATTTTATATTTCTGAGAATTGTCATTGTTCCCTGTGGCCTGTCATTATGCTCAGCTGTTGAGATTTAGAATGATCACTCCTATGCCCATTTTGCATAGCTTTGCCTGATGTTCACTGATTTAATCCATGCTTCATTCCTCAGATAATGGGCAGTATAGAACTGTGTTAGAGGGCCTCAGCTCTGGAATTAGACTTGTCTGCATTCAAAGCTTGTTTCGTCCACTTTCTACATGACTTGCACAATCATTCTACTTTTCTGGGCCTCAGGTGTTTATTGCAAAGTGGTGATAATACCACCTAAATTTTAGGCAACATTTCTCAAGCCTCAGCAGGTGTCAGAATGTCTGGGAGGACTTGTTAAGACACAAGTTACTGGGCCTCAATCTCAGAGTTTCTAATGTAATAGAAAATATGGCGTGGGCCCCATGAATTTGCTATTTCTTTCAAGTTTTGGAGTAATGCTGATTTTCTTGGTCTAGGGGCTGTGCTTTGAGAACCAACATTCTAAAGATTGTCAGTCATTGAGGTGCTGCATGTAAAGTACTGTTTAGCACACTATTTACCACCTAGTAATATTAAATAACTTCCAGAGTTATCAGTAAAGGTTTTGATTATCAGAAATTACAGTCAGCAGGCTGGGGGTGGTGGCTCATGCCTGTAATCCTAGCACTTTGGGAGGCCAAGGCGGGTGGATCACTGGAGGCCAGGAGTTTAAGACCAGCCTGGCCAACATAGTGAAACCCAGTCTCTACTAAAAATACTAAAGTTAGCCAGGTGTGGTAGAGCATGCCTGTGATCCCAGCTACTCAGGAGGCTGAGGCAGGAGAATCATTTGAACCTGAGAGGAAGAGGCAGAGGTTATAGTGAGCTGAGATCACACCACTGCACTTCAGCCTGGGTGACAGAGATTCCATCTCAAAAAAAAAAAAAAATTAAAAAAAAGGAATTACAGTCAGCAAACCATGTTGGTTTATTGCCAGCAGGGTACTATGTCACTCTGAAATATTTCTGGAAGGTTTTAGGACTTAAAATCTGCTATATTTCAGAGGGCATCTCTGAACTGGGGCTGGAGGGATTTGTCTGTGTGTGTGTGTGTGTGTGTATGTATGATGAAGTAGACAGAATATATCTCTTTACAATTAACATAAATCTGAAAAATGATTTCTTGAATTAAGAAATCCTGCTCCTTTGACATTTCTCTGTCCTCTGTCCTTTTACCCTCTTTAGTAATCCTGTTTCTACATTGCCACTTTCAGCATTTTAAATAATTGTCCAGATATCAGGAAGGAACTCAGATAAATCAGCATGAGACATGGGAGTCTCTTACAGAGGCAGGATTGCTGCCAGCCCAAAGACACAAGCGAGGCTAATGAATTCTCGCTCCCCATAATAAGATGTGCCCTGCAGCTGGAATATTCAGAAACGTATAATTTTGATAGAAACATAGCTCAATTTTAGGGCAACTGAAATATAATACATACAGGAAAAGGAATTCTGGAGGGATAATTGGCAAGACATTGAGATCTCTTTCCAGTGACCACCCAGGATTCTATTCTTTTTAAAAAAATATTTTTTGCTGCTGTGAAATGCTGTTGTGCTATTTCCCGAAGTTATGCCTTCAAATGCAGCAATTTTGTAAATGTTATTTCAGCACCAGAGAACAATGCATCAAGTGTGTTAAGTTGCCATCCATTGCTTGTGTTTAATGAACATCTCTCCATCCATACAGGGCTGGTGGTGTCCACCCAGTGTATAAGTTTGGATAATGCACAAGCAGTCTCTCCATGCCACGCTCTCCCACAGTCTCTGACGCCCACCCCAGGGAACAGTGGAACCCTGCCAGGCTGCCCTTGACAGGGAGCTAGAGAAAGCCCAAAAAGGCAGGTTGGTTTTTTTGTTTGTTTGTTTTTGAGATGGAGTCTCGCTGGGTTGCCCAGACTGGAATGCAATGGCATGATCTCAGCCCACTGCAGCCTCCACCTCCTGGATTCAAGAGATTCTTCCTCCCCAGCCTCCAAAGTAGCTGGGATTACAGGTGTGCACCACCACATCTGAATATTTTTTTTTATTTTTTAGTAGAGACAGGGATTCACCATGTTAGCCAGGCAGTCTTGAACTCATGACCTCAGGTGATCCACCTGCCTCAGCCTCCCAAATTGCTGGGACTACAGGCGTGAGCCACCACACCCAGCCAAGACTATATTCTTCTATCCTTCGTCTATCATTCCTTCCAAGCAACATATGCTGTGCTAGCCCCTGGGATACATAGATGAATTAAGATATAACTTCTCTCCTTAAACATTGTACAGTCTGGTCAAGATGGAGGAAATTTGTCTAAAGACAAAGTTAGGTAATAAGAATTCTTTTTTTAATATTGAAAAAAAAAGAAGAAAGTACAGAAAACTACAGAATCTGGGAAAATATTCAACCCAATATTCATCATAGAGAACAAAGCTAAACATGCCATAGGTTACTGTTTGTTTCAGCATTTTAAAAGAAATAAAACATTACTGATAATGTAGAAGTTCTGATTATATTTGTTTCCCTGTCCCACTTTTCTCCTCTTCTCTCCATAGAAGGGAAAAATGTGATGATTAATTTGGTATACATCCAAATCCATGTACATGTTTTTGTATTTTCAATACACATACATGTGCAATAATATTCCCAATACATAGTTCTTTCTAATGTACACAAATGGTGTCTAATGTATTAGAATTTCCTTTACCTCAACCTTATATTTTCAAAATCCCTCTATGAAGATAATTCAATTGCATTCATTTTATTGATGATATTCTATTGTATAAGTGTTCCATCTTTTATTTAATTATTCCTCTTTGATGGACACTTAGATTTTTTTATAGTAAGAGATTTTTCAGTCTAGATTGCTGAAAGCAGAGAACAAATCTATCTGTAGCCTGAGTTAGATCTATCTGCTTATTCAGTAGATACCTAGGACTTTCAAGTTAGGAGTTCCTCACTTCAAGCTTAAAAATTACATTTTCAGCTGGATGAAGGTCTTACTTTGCAAAGCATCTGGTAAACAAATAGTTCTCACTATTCCTCCTATGTAGTAAGGAGGTTGCAAATAGCTTCAGAAGTTCAAATGAGGTCATACCTGATGTTTTCATGATGAGTTACTGAAGGGATCTGAGATCCAGCTTTGACTGGTTGAGAACAAAGTCGTGGGGCCAGCTAGACGTGCCACTTGGGGGTCCTCAAGGACTTTATTTATAATCTCATGCAAGGAGCTGGTGCAGTTAGGATATTGTAACAATGATTTATTGCTCATGGGCTGGGCGTGGTACAAGGGGCTGCTTGTAAGGGATGGTATGTTTATGACCTTACCATCAACCTGTTTCTGTGCATAGAGTTTCAGGGGCAAAAAAAAGTACAGGAAAGGGGGATATTTTCTTCATGTTTAATATTCCTGATTTTACAGAAGACACTTTGAAAAGAGCAGTCAGCATTTTCCAAAGTTCAAAAATAGCTCAGCCATGTTATATAACCTCCTCCTTGCTACTGCAAAGTTATTAAACATCTGTTTCTTCACCGAGCACAGAGCATGTCACTGGTAACTCCCCGAATTGTGAAGGTAAACCATTACCTGTTTAGCAAGTGGAATCCAGGCTGTTGTTTCCAGTGCTGTCACAAGAATCTGTCCAGTTCATGAGTGGCCAGGGCTCCCTGGGAGGCAGTGTAGCATCACAGTTAAGAGCATGGACACTGGGGCCAGGCTGCGTGGGTTCGAACCTGATCTGTTTTTTAGACCTAGGAATTTAGGTAAGTCACTGAACTCCTCCAAGTCTGCTCCCTTAGGTGTAATACAGGGATAAGAAAAGCTTTGCATCTTAGGCCAGTGTGTGGCACATGAAAAAGCAGACTGTAAATGGTTACTACTATGGATGAAACTTGTAGATCTAAAGTTGTTAGGCTGGGCGTGGTGGCTCCTGCCTGTAAGCCATCTCGGTTTGGGAGGCTGAAGCTGTTGGATCACCTGAGGTCAGGAGTTCGAGACTAGTCTGGCCAACACATAGTGAAACTCCGTCTCTACTAAAAAAGTACAAGCATTAGCTAGGCATGGTGGTGCATGCCTGTAGTCCCAGTTACTTGGAAAGCCGAGACAGGAGAATCTCTTGAACCCAGAAGGCAAAGGTTGCAGTGAGCCAAAATCACATCACTGCATTCTACCCTGGGTGACATTGGCAAGACTCAATCCCTCAAAAAAAAAAAAAAAAGTTATGCGTGAAGCAAGTGTCTCTCCGTGCCGTAGCCCATGATATTACCATTCATTAGTTCAAAAACTGTATTTGGTGTCTTATAGACACTAAGCACCAATTATTCATAGTTGGAGAGACACAAAAAAACCACCATATGATTATCGAGCAGGGCAGGGCTGTCATTCATCTACTGTTTGTTCTGAGGTTTCAGGGCCAATGGAATATTCCATAGTAGAGGCCCAGCCTCCCAAATTGGAGGTATAGGAGAAAGAAAAATGTCCTTATGCTAAAATGCAGCACCTAACAAGGGGAGTAGGATCTGGGTGACTCAGTGCTCTGTGATTATTTTCCAAGCTTCTTTAGCTTTTATTTATTTCCTCTGGTGCTTAAAGCTCTACCCATTAATGCCTATTTGGCACTTGGTTCAAGCATGTAGACCCAGGTGAAATTCCTATCACATTTTAACCTGTGGTTTTATGAAATACAAAGCATGAAGTTTGTGCTGTGAGTGCTGTGTGTTTGTGTATATCTACAAGGATGTTTTTGCACACATATATGTGCATGTGTATGTATATACACACATGTGCACACATGTTTTGTGCATTTTTGTGTGCATGTGTGTGTATCTGCATGTGTATATATGTTTTTTCTTCCACGGTGGAGGGGACACATTTTATACTTATTAAAGAGGAGGTCATAGAAGGGAGAGGGTGGATGTTTTTCAGACCAAAACCCTCTTACTAAAGGATTACCTTGGGAGAAATATGGCCATTGGAAAGTGGGCAGAGTGGCATCAAGAAAAGTTCATGGGCTGAGTAGTATGACAGACTTGACTATGAATTTACCACATATTTACCAAGTATAAGTTACTAACAACTCTGAACCCAGGAGTTTTTCTAAAGAGTGTATGTGTGTAAGATAGACATCTCTTCTTATTATAGCAGAATTAAATAAAACTATATACATTTAGGCTGGGCATAGTGGCTCATGCCTATAATCCCAGTGCTTTGAGAGGCCGAGGCAGGTGGATCACCTGAGGTCAGGAGTTCAAGACCAGCCTGGTCAACATGACGAAACCCTGTCTCTACTTAAAAAATACAAAAATTAGCCAGGCATGGTGGTGGGCACCTGTAATCCCAGCTACTAAGGAGGCTGAGGCAGGGAGAATTGCTTAAATCCAGAGGTGGAGGTTGCAGTGAGCTGGGTGACAGAGCCAGACTCTGCCTCAAAAAAAAAATGTATATACATTTAGCACAGTGCCAAGCATGGAGTAGGCATTTTACAAATAACTATCGGGTCATTGTTATAATTCTCTTTTACTTATTATTGTGGTCATCATCATTATCATCATCATTATGACTTTATACTAGTTACACTACAAGCTAGGGAAGTAAACAATGAAAGTGAATTTCAATTCTATTCTTTAATTACCAGATTATAACTGTATATTCTGTGGCTCCCATTTTAGACAGGGAAGTGGGACATGGAGAAGTTACTGCATTGGAAATCAAGTAGAAGAGCTCAAGTAGATCTATAGCACATGAGAGGGCAAAAAAATCTTATCTCAGGAGAGTTATGAATTAGTATTGAAAGGAAGTTATTTGGCCTTCATTCATGACACCTGGCTTGGCCATTTATGTGTTTTGAGTTGACTTCTTGATTTATGAAGTCAGGCTTCTGCTTTAAAAACCAACAACATTGTAAATTATTATCCCTGCAGAAAGGGAAAGAGAAGGAAGATATATATGAGAGAAAGAGTTTTATTCATGTCTAAGTTACAGTCATACTACTTTAAATCTTCATTTCTAAAATAACCATAGGAAAAATTATTGGTTTAATGACCCATTAAGAGACTGTGCTAAACCTAGTTGGCATATTTTTATTTAATAATTAGAATCGTCACTGTTGGTTTTCTATAATGCCAATAGAAGTGCCTGCTCAATTAATTCTCTGAGCTTGACCACAGTTAAAACTTCCCTAGGTGAATGTGATAACTCTTTGCAAATATTTATCTGTGGGATCACCATATGCTCAACAAACACTTCTCGCAGTGAGAGCAGGCACCTCGGAGGCCAAGCTATCCCATGGGCCTGTGCTGTACATCTGATTGGGACTCTGAACTCAGAAGTGGGAAAAACATCTGAGTCTCGAAGTAAATCAGCAAGAGATATGAGGTGAGAGAATCCAGAGGAACACAAAGCACATTCCCCAAGGCTATGTGATTTTGTGGAATGTGGATTTAGACAGTGCTGTGTTCAAACCCTCTTATTATCTGAGTTATTCTGGGAAAGTTACTTAACTTCTTTGAGCTTCCATTTCCTTGATTGTAAACAAAGAAAATTCAAAGAATAGGGAGGATGATGACACGTAAATGCGTGTATTATACTTAGCCAAGCATCTAGGATGTAGTTGGCACTCTACACGTGTTAATTCTCCTCCTTCCCTGGACCAGAGGCACAGCTTGATCTAGTCTTGATGGCCCCATGAGAGTGGGCTGAGCTTCCTGGGTATTCAGCCTGAGCGCTAAGTCAACAGCCTCTCTTCAGCATCATCTCTGTTTGTGGCATCTCTCCTGGAACACAGCCCTCCCGTTTATGGCTGGAACTCAAAAGAACCGTATGCCAGCCCTGCAATGCAAGTCAATCATTTCCAATTGGCACCCAATGAATAGCTTGACAAATGGTGGAAACCTGATGCTGGCAGCTTGGGAGGACCAGAAGTTGGCTGTGCCTTTACCTTGAGAGAAAGGTGGTTTGGGTTGTTTTAGGGTCACACATAAAGCACAAATATTGTTCAAATTTCCTTAGGCCAGATGTAAGTCTTGGGATTTTGGAACCAGCATGCATAACAAAAAGGCACATTGATCTATTTCCTCCAGGGTTGAAAACTAGAGAAGTTTTCATTTTGAAATTTGGTAATTTGGTGACATGTGCTAATTATTTGCTGCAACTCTCTTTTGTGAAAAGACAAAGCAAATTAAAGCCCCATCTCTATTACTCTGGTGCCTGCTGACAGAGTGTATATTGAGGTTGGGAGGTTTTAATGTGTAGAAACATAGGCTGGTTGGGTGACCCTGGCATAAGTCTAGGAAAGTGGAAATGGTGACTTGGATTAGAGTAATGGCTGTGGATTCAGAGAGAAATGGGCAGGCTTAATGCATATTTGGTATATAAAACTGACAAGACTTAATAGATGAATATGAGGTGTTAAAAGAGCTATAATAATAATTTTTCTCTTGTATAGCCTAGTAGATGGTGGTGTCTTTTACAAAACAGAAGAAACAAGGAAAGAAATGTTGCGGAGGCCAGGCGCGGTGGCTCACGCCTACAGGCCCAGCACTTTGGGAGACCAAGGCAGATGGATCATGAGATTAGGAGTTCAAGACCAGCCTGGCCAACATGGTGAAACCCTGTCTCTACTAAAAATAAAAACATTATCTGGGTGTGGTGGCAGGCACCTGTAATCCCAGCTACTCGGGGGCTTGAGGCAGGAGAATGGGTTGCACCCTGGTGGCAGAGGTTGCAGTGAGCCAAGACTACACCATTCCACTCCAGCCTGGGTGACAGAGTGAAACTCCGTCTCAAAAAAGAATGTTGGGGGACAGAGAGTCAGGGCCTTCAAATTTTAGACATGTTAAATTAGACATACTTTTGAGATATCCAAGTGAAAATCTCAAGTGGGCAATCAGAGAGGAGTCTGAGTACAGACTGAAAAGGGAATATACAGGATTTGAGCTCATTGATGGCAGTCAAAGCCCTGTGATTGGGCAAGGTCATGCAGGGGAGAATGATGACTCAGGAGGGCCTGGGTTCAAACCATGAGGAATTTTAACATTAATTGGTAAATAATCCTCCAAGGGGAGAGAGAATGTTGGAAAGAAAGAGTTAGGCTGTAAATTCCAGGTGCTCTTCCCACATGGAGACTTTATTCCCAATGTTGATTTTTTTGTGATGCCTGGTGGGCATCTGCACAGAGTTTGCTCCATGAGCAGCATTGTAGTAGGTCCTGTAAGCCTTCCAAAAATGTATAATCTATAGCTGTTGCTAATATGTCTGGGTTTGGTGCATCCTTACAGAGTTAAGCAGTTCTATTTAATCAGTAACTTTTTTTTTTGAGATAGAGTCTCCCTGTGTCACCCAGGCTGGAGTGCAGTGGCACAGTCTTGGCTCACTGCAACCTCCACCTCCTGGGTTCAAGCAATTCTCCCACCTCAGCCTCCCAAATAGATGGGACTATAGGCACCTACCACCACACCCAGCTAATTTTTGCATTTTTGTAGAGATGGAGTTTCACAATGTTGGCAAGGCAAGTCTTGATCTCCTGACCTCAGGTGATCCACCCCCCTTAGCCTCCCAAAGTGCTGGGATTACAGGAGTAAGCCATTGCGCCTGGACGAAAGTAAAATTGATTACACAATGAATTGCCTGGTAAATCATTCCAGCAGTGAACCCTTTAAGTTGCAACAAACAAATATATTGGACTTCAGACATGACTCAGATGGCAAGCCAAGTTTTGGCTCTGGATAGATAAGGAGGTGATGAAGCTTTGGATCTGGACAGATGAGGAAGTGATGAGTGATGGAGCATTGGATCTGGAGAGATAAGAAAGTAATGGAACTTTAGTTATGGACAGATGATGAGGTGATGGAGCTTTGAGACTGGAGAGATGAGGAGGTGACAGAGCTTTGAACTCGACAGATGAGTAAATGACGAGTGATGGAACTTTGGATCTGGAGAGATGAGGAGAGCGTGGAGCTTTCTGAGTCTGGAGAGATGAGGAAGTAATAGTTCAGGCAGGGGGAAAACCTCTGTCTTTGTTTCATTCTGGACACGATTTGTGCAACATCTGATAGTGTACAAAAAGACAAAATTAAAAATCCTTTCTACCAAGAGGGAGGAGCATGTGGCAAAGTATAAAGGGGCAGGTGCTTATGGGTGATTCACTTATGAGCTGTCCTTGGTTTGCTTTCCTGAAAGAGTATCTGTTTGTGCACAAACAAGTGGGAGTGAGAGAGCCAGAACTGGCCTCTCCACCTGTTCTCTACCTTTGTCTCCTTCTTTGCTTCCCTCACCTCTTGCTTCCTTGTGGATGCTGCCTGCCTGCAGGTGTGACTGAGCCCCCATCCAGGTTCCTGGTGCCTCAAATCCTGGCATGAATCTCAGGAATGGAGGGGTCATGGTCCAGCGTGATGGGGCTAGCTGTGTTCTGCGTGGGCATGGGAGGCGAGCCACATTTCTACACGGGCCTCAAAGTTGGGTGAATGAACTGGCAGATCTGCTGGTGTCTGGTGTACCGCTGTCCAAATCCTCACAGCTAGCTTCCTGAGGATCTGCTTCATTTGGTTAAGTCTTGGCCAAACACAAAGAATAAATCCACACTGCCCAGTTTTCCACATGATAAAAAATAGCTCTCCTGAGAAATGTGCTTATTTCTTTTTCATTTCCATCACTATTAATAAGAGGAAGTTTAAAAATTAATGCATCATTATGTATGTGGAGATGAGCAGGCAGACTTCAAGTTTCATAGGTTACATGATCTAAGGATATATATTTTTAAATGTGAAGTACTGGAAATGTGAAAGTACTCTAAGGATAAGACCTACCATGTATTGACTGCCTCCTATGTGTCAAACGGTTTAAATACATTATCTTTCATCGTTAGATGGGAGTTAGGATGTTTTTACTGCAGATAGCAATCAAGTTAACTCAAAGTTATTGTGACTGAATTATTTCCCATAACAAAAATTACAGAAGTAGATTGGATTTCAGGTGCAGCATGAGAAAGCTTCTAGTTCTTTCCTCTGTGATCTCTTGACTCTGCTCTTTGGGCAGTGTGATTTTTTTTTTTTTCTCTCGAACTGGCTTCCTTATTACCTCAAGTTTGCTATTAGCAACACCTGGGAAGACTTTTTTGTTTGTGGCCAAATTAAGTCATGTACCCATCTTTGGGCCAATAATAGTGATTTTGAAAATGCCAGGTACTGAATGGCTTAACTCCAAACTCTTGACCCAGTCACAGAGAAGGCAAATATGATAAGGTTAAATCAAACTGGACCTACTCCTGGAGCTGGGAATGGGGTAAACATCCCTTAAGTTCCATAGATTCTTATAGGAGGCATGAAGTCTGAATAAAATTTGAGTTCTGTTAAGAATGAGAAAGAGATAAATGAATGCTAGATAGAGTACCAGCAGGTCAATTATAAATTATAATTCATATTACAGATAAGTAAAAAGGACTAGAGAAGTTATATAACTTGAAAAGAGCCACACAGCTAATGTGAAATGGAGCTAGAAGTTAAATCCAGTTTCCTTTGGTTCCAAGCCCCACCTTACTACTTTCAGAGACTGCAAATTGACCTGCATTGTGTGCATGTGTTTTTTAAAACTTGGAGTGTGGCCAGGTATGGTCACGGGCACCTGTAATCCCAGCACTTTGGGAGACTGAAGCAGGCTGATCACTTGAGGTCAGGAGTTTGAGACTAGTCTGGCCAACATGGTGAAACCCCGTCTCTACTAAAAAAAAGTAGGAAAATTAGCCAGGCATGATGGCAGGTGCTTGCAATCCCAGTTACTTGGGTGGCTGAGGCAGGAGAATTGCTTGAACCTGGGAGGCGGAGGTTGCAGTGAGCCGAGATCACACTACTGCACTCCAGCCTGGGCAACAGAGTGACTGTCTCAAAAAAATAAAAAAAACTTAGAGTGTGTTTTCTGTTTCCAAAAGTCAAGCAAGCCCCAATGTTTAAACTTGATTAGATTTCACGAAAATTATATTTTTTGTTTACCATGAAAAAGAAGGAGTTTGTGATAATAATCCCATATCCTGACCTGCTAATGATCAACTGGAAGTTGGAAGTGACTTGCATCTCTAGATTGACAAGGGCCTGCGCAGTGCACCTTAGTCCCGGCCTGGGTTGCTTCATTATCTCCAGGTCTTCATTAAGTATTTTATCCCGGGTTGTCTTGTATTTATTTTTATTACTTTCATCATAATCATCATTATGTATATTTATTTCCAAAACAAGAACTTGATGATTATTAAGACTGGCAGATATTAGAATGAGCAATAACAGGAAGTTTTGCTAGCTCACCTCCAGGGATCTTCATACCTGAGTTAATACAACTAGAACTGTGTACAACACAGGTCTCTTTTATCCTATATGCTTACAGCATTACTGGTCAAACATTTTTACTTAAAGCTGCAGGTGAAATCTTATAAAGCACTGATGGTATATGATTTTCTATGACTAGAGGCTTCCCAATATTGGAGAGGTACCCTTAATCATTTGCTCACATTTTCTCAAAACAAAATAAAATAAACTTGGCTTTCAGAATTACAGCTGGATGTGTCTGGGACATAGTCATCTGTCACTAAGTGATCATTTCACATAGCTGTAGATCATAAACCTCTTTCATTCAACTTACAGGTGAGAATTTGAATTGTTTGTGCCTAGACTGCCTTACCCAAAGGCAAAAACCTACTGACTTACCTAAAGAGAGTTCCCGCTTGTGTAAATATTATCTTAAGGCTGGAAGAAAATATTTGCTATGGTGGGGTGTGCAGTGGGATTATGACATTTGTCAAGTGAATGGCAAATGATTGAGCCTGATGGAACCCATATTACTTGTTTAAGAAATAGTGCTGAAAATTTCAAGTTTGTCATTTAACCTAGTAAAGTATTTGGTTCCAATCTGCTTTCTTTTTCTTAGTCATACTGGGGGTTTCAATATTTGCTTCAAAAATAACTTTTGGGTTTATAAATTATAACTGCTAGGGATATGTTTGACAGATTTAATGGTTGTACTTACCTTCATTAAATTCCATTCTATTGACTTCTACTTCAGACCAAGACAGACCGTAATACACCCTGCAGACTGAAACAACCAAAATGGGCAAAAACTATGAAGTGATAATTTTTAAGACCCTGACTATTGGGCAAAAGAAGATAGAAAACAAAATAAGTGAGTTTATTTATGGCTCCACTCACCACCTTGAGAGAATTTCCAGGCACAACTTAAGGATAGGGGACTCAAGTCTGGCAGACTCTGTGAATGAAAGAGACAGAGATGAATCTAGGAAAACAAAGGCAGCTGGAGTTCACAGGACAGAGGACCTGAGAAAAGTGTTCTGCATAGATGGAGAACCTTGGAGATCTGCCTAAGGCCCATCTGGAGTGCTGAGCTGGGCACTGCCCAACATAAGGATGAGGAGACTACCTAAAGCCAAAGAAATAAGCCTCCCAAAGATTTTTAACAAAGCCGAGGACTCACATGGAGTGAGGATTAGCTACCAGTTAGACTAGAAAACCCCATTATTCATGGGCATTGGGTTAACTACACAGAAGGTGGTTGTCTCAATAATGGAGAAATAATTAGCTGTAGACTGTGCATTGCTCTGACTCTGCCTAACAAATATCAAAAGCAAAATCTGAAAAGATCAAACTGTTTCCAAGTAACTTAGTCACTCTAGAACAGAGCTCAGTGATATTTATAGGAATACAAAAATATCAGCATGAAAAATGTTAAAATTTATAATTTCTTCCATCCAATCAAAAGTTACCAGGCATGCAAAGCAGCAGGGAAATACAATCCACAATGAAAAAACATCATGTAACAACTTACCCAGATTTTGATGAATGTTGGAATTGGCAGATGGGGCTATTCCTATAGAGAGTAACTCTAACTCTTAATTTCATAAATTCAAAAATTCAAGTGGAGACACAGAGAATATTTTTAAAAGAGCCATATCAAACTTCTAGACATAAAAGCTACAATGCATGAGATAAAACTACACTGAATGGATTAATGGCAGGTTTGACATTGAAGAAGAAAAAATTAGTGAACTTGAAGACAAAATATTTGAAATTTCCCCAAATGAAACTCATAGAGAAAACACAATTTGAACTATGAACTGAGCATGATTGAGGATTTTAATATATGTTTAATTTGAATCCCTGAAATAAAGGGGGCAGGAAGAATATTTGAAAAATAATGGAATGAAAATTTTTCAAATTGAAACTATAAACCCTGAGTTCAAAAAACTTAATAAATCCTGAAAATAAGAAATCTGAAGACATAGCATAATCAAATTTCTCAAAATCAGTTTTAAAGATACATGAGCTAAAAAGATATACCAGAGTTAAAAGCTGTCAGAAGAAAAAAGATGTCAGGACACTTCTCCTCAGAAACAATATAGGTTAGAAAAGAGTGCAGAAAAATATTTGGTACTGAGAGAAAAAATGTAAACCTAGAATTCTTTGTACATTAACAATATCTTTCCAAAGTGGAAGTGAGACCTTTTAGACATAGAATAACTGAAAGAATTAGCAGTAGATCTGCATTACAAAAAACATTTAAGGAAGTTCTTCAGGGAGAAAGAAAGTAATACCAAACAGAATATGGATCATCACAAAAGAATGAAAGCAGTTGAATAAAAACTACATGGTTAAACACAAGAGGGTTTCTTTTTTCTTTTTTTTTTTTTTTTTTTTGAGATGGAGTCTCACTCTGTCGCCCAGGCTAGAGTGCAGAGGCACAATCTTGGCTCACTACAACCTCTACCTTCCAGGTTAAAGCAATTCTCCTGCCTCAGCCTCCCGAGCAGCTGGTATTACAGGCACTTGCCACCACGCCCAGCTAATTTTTGTATTTTTAGTAGAGATGGGGTTTCATTATGTTGGCCAGGATGGTCTTGAACTCCTGATCTCAAGTGATCCACCCATCCCAGGCTCCCAAAGCGCTGGGATTATAGGTGTGAGCTACCATGCCCAGCCTCTCATGAGGATTTTTAAACAATGAAATCATTTTGAAAGATAAATTACTTTTAAAACAAAAATACTAACAATGTAGTATGAGGTTTACAGCTTGTTAAAAGTAAAGTTAAAAGTAAGTGTGACAACAGTAGCACAAAGGTTAGCAGGGAAATTGAAATATACTATTTGAATATCTTATGGTATACTTACGTAGTATAGCAGTATAACACCATTTGAAGATAACCATGATACAAATATATATATATATATATATATATATACTATAAACCCTAAACAAACTACTAAAATTAAAAAAAATAAAATCTGATGCTCTGGCTAATATGCCAAAAAGGACATAAAACAGAATGATAAAAAAAGTTCAACTTATCAAAAGAAGGTAAATAAAAAGGAAAAAGAGAACAAAGAACAGATAGAACAAATAGAAAACAAATAACAAGGTGATAGGTTTAAACCAAACCTATTAATAATCACATTACATGTAAATAGTATAAACATCTCAGTTAAAAGGCAGAGATCATCAAATTGAATCACAAAGCAAGAACCAACTCTAAGGTGCCCATAAGAAACCCACTTTAAATATAAAAGCATAAATAGGTTGAAAGTTGAAATATGGAAAAATATGTACACACTAGCACTAATTTAAAAAACTGGATGGCTATATTAATAACATACCAAGTAGATTTCAGATCATGAAGTTTTTTGGTGTCAAATATTGACATTTCATAATGATAAATGGATCATCAAACTAAATATGCATCTAATAATATAGCTTCAAAATAAGCAAAACTGATATAACTGCAAGGGAAAATAAAGTCATAATTATAGTAGGAGATTTCAACACTCTTGTTTTAATAACTGATAGAATAAGCAGACAAAATTAGTAAAGATACAGTTGATTTTAACAACGTCACAACCAAGTAGACCTAATACTTACTTATAGAACACTCTACCCAACAACAGAACACACATTTTTCAAATATATACAGAAAATGTATAAGGATGTATCATATTCTAGGCCATAAAACAAGTTTTAGTATATTTAAAAGGATTCACTCAGACAAAGTATTTCTGTGACTACTTTGAAATTAATTAGAATCTAATAACAGAAAGATTTCCAGAAAGTCCCCAAATATTTGCACATTAAATAGCATACTTTTAAATAACCTATGGGTAAAAGAATAAATAAAAATGACTCTTTACTCAAGTTATCCCTTGGCAGAAATCGAAGCCTCTTTGGGAAATGGTTCTTCACTCAGGCATGGGGTCCATCTTCAATTAACCAAGTCATAGGGACATTTGGCTCTTTGCTTAGTTAGTAACTGCTCAGAACAGTCAGGATTTGATGCCCACAGAGAGATCTGTGGGTATGAAGGCATGAAGTATGTGTTTCCTAACAAAAAATAATAGAAAACTGGGTCCAGATGAGTGTGGATGTAATTCTCAGGCAAGCCACATTCCCTGCTCTCATCCGAGTTTTTATGTGATGGTGGAAATAGGACCCAAACTAAGATTTAAGACATTGGGTTTTAATCCTAGCTTGCTCCTGTGTATGGTTATAATGTGTCTTAAGATTCTTAACTTTTCTGGTTCTCCTTTTTTTTTAAATCTGTAGATTGATAGTGTTGGCTACAATAATCTGGAATTGTATTTCATGATGTCAGAGCAAGAGGGAATGCTGGAGATCACTTAGGCCATTAACTTTTCATTATTTTTCTTCTTTGTACATAGCAGACTTCTGGGTGCTTTTGCAATATCATCATACTCTCCAGGGTGTGAGTGGTAACTCCAACCCTTTTCTTCCACTTAAGAAAGATTAGAGTGCAAACGAGTGATGATAGTGACTCTGCTTTAAATTAGATCAAAGTCTAATTTATCTTTTTTATATTTTTAATAAATAATTTATAAAATTTGCATCAAAATTATAAAATATTAGTTGTAACAACTTACTTTCAACTGGTTTTACAAAATCAAAATGATAAATTATTTCTCTGTGTTATATTATAGATGAGGAAATTGAGGCCCCAAAGAGACAAGATTAATATTTTACTGTCTGGTTCATGGCAAACGCATGATAAAAGCACAATTTTTCTTTTTCCCAGACCTAGGTCCATTGCTTTCACTACACCTTCTTGGTTCTTTGTGATTATTAATAGTAAGGTGATGATGATTGATGATGGTGATGATGATGATTGATGAAGATGATGATGATAAACTCCAGGAACCTTGTCCATTTTACTTTGCAAACTAGAATCTACCACAGTGTAGACACTTAATAAATATATGTTGAATAACTCAATAATGGTAATTGCTACCACAACACTTATTCTAATCTAGGTGCTATATTAAGGATTTTTACATGCAGCATTTTATTTTATTCTCACAACATCTCGGTGAAATAAGTAGTATTGTTATTTGTGTTTTCACATGAGAAAAATATTTCAGAGCAAAAAATGACTTTCCCAGTCTCAGTTAGTTGTAGGATCAGTATCAAAATGACCTCTCTGGCTTTAGCACCCAATCTTCTGATTCTCTGGCTTCTCAGGGGAAAGAAAAGGCTTCATTTGTGTTTTTGTGAAGTCCTAGGATATCTTCCAATGCTGTGAAGCTGGTACAAAGATCTCTCCCTGGTGGGTAGGAGACATTTGCTTGTCTTTAGAGTTATTTCATCATTAAAGTGTGATTGATGGAAATTCGTTTTATAAACTGCAAAACCTTTCCGAAAATGGTAATGTTGTCATCATCAATACTAATTATTATTATTATTGTCATGATCACAGGGATCTATGTTTGGCATTGCCAATGATAAAACAGACAGAGAACAAAGGGGAGAAGCTGGTCTTTCCTGGGAAAATGTTTATGAGAATTTTCAAAAGCTCAATTGCAGAACCATCAACTCCCTTTAAATTAGTTCTAGAATGAGTCCTTTGAGACATTGTGCACCCCCAAGGAAGACCCATAAATATTAACTCTACAGAGGATTAAGCAAAATCCCCAGTAAGGGAATCTTAGTAATTCTGACTAGGCAGAAAGAAGGGAATAAAACGTAGAAAGAAAGAAAGAAGCCAAGATTTAATTGTGATACTGGGTGCAAACCAGTCTATAATGAGCTTGTCTGCCTGGATTTTAAAAGTGTTCAATGTATATGCAGGGAGACCACGACATTGATAACTATTTTCCATTTCATGTAAAAGAAGGCAGCACGGAGGAGGGATCCATCATACTTCTGAGCTATTTACTTGAGTTTAAACTTTATCCTGAGTTTAATAAATCTTCTTTCAAAACAGAGCATTTCTTAGAGCGCTGAATACAGGACTGGGAGAAGGTGTTTGTCTTCAGACAACTAGAAGAAATCAAAACAAAACAAAACACATAGAATAAAAACAGTCCCTTGGCATCTGTTACCCATGTTCCCCTAGCAATTTCCTGGAATTCATTCGTTTGTTCATTAATTTATTCATTCTCCCATTTTGATTCATGTACTCTTTCATGTATTTATTTACCCTCCAGCCAGGTATTGAGCACTCTCTATAGGTGAGACCTTATAATAAGCATGAGACACACACAGTGATGCATAAAACAGAAAAAAAAAAAAACCATGCTGCTCAAAGCTCCTATTCTAGTGGGAAGAGCAAAAATACATAAATACACATGATGTTAATTTGCTATTGATATGGGATGGGAAGAGAAACAGAGCAGGGTAAGGGGATAGAGACGGAAGGGTCGTTTAGACAGAATGGTTGGAAAGGTGAAATTTGGCAGATGCCTGAATGAAGTGAATGAGAAAGTAATATGACAATCTGAGGAATTAACATTTTGGATTGAGGACTGCCAAATGCAAAAGCCTGAAATTGGGAAATTGCTTGGAGGGTTTGAGGAGCAGCATGATAGTCAGAATGGCAGGAGCAAAAGAAGCGTGCATTTGGAGAAATGAGCCAAGTTCTGTAGGTCCTTGGAGACCATGGTGAGAGTTTGGAATTTTGTTTCAAGTATTATGGAAAGCCGTTGGAGAGTTTTAGGTAGGGAAGTAGGTACTGCAGTGACCTCTGAGCTTGTACAAGTTGTGTCTAGAGCTTCGTTCACTTTTCCTTTTCCTTGTGACATTTCATCTCCTATTGGAGACAAGCTTTTCATAGTGTGGTACAAAATGTACTTGCCTTTCCAAATTCCATTTCTCTTCTTCTCATTGTGAAGGCCTTGGTGGGTCCTTTCTGGCCACAACTAACCAGAACCATCCCATCCATCTCACTACAGTGATTGGTTCAGGGATGGACACACCATCTAATTTGGTCTAATATTAAAGATTTCTGAGCTATTTGATATATGGCAAGTGTGTACATGTGAGACTTGGAATTTCTGCTACCATTTTTCCACTATGAAATAAGCCAGGCTGAGGATAAAGGCAATTTACACATGGGGAAGAACTAAGAGAAGCATAGTATAAAGAATGAGTCAGAGCCATGATCAGACTGTATCTGAAATCTACCCTATCACTGATCTTTTCAGAGATATGTATGTATTTATTTTTTTGAGATGGTGTCACTCTGTCACCCAGGCTGGAGTGCAATAGCATAATCTTAGCTCACTGCAACCTCTGCCTCCTGGGTTCAAGCAATTCTCCTGCCTCAGCCTCCTGCGGAGCTGGGATTACAGGTGCACACCACCACGCCCGGCTAATTTTTGTATTTTTAGTAGAGACAGGGTTTCACCATGTTGGTCAGGATGGTCTTGAACTCCTGACTACAAAGTGATCCGCCCGTTTTGGCTTCTCAAAGTGCTGAGATTACAGGCAGGAGCCACCACGCCCCTCCCTTTTCAAACATTAACCACTGAACTCCCATAGTGGCTTAATTTTGTTTAAGTTAGTTTTTGTTCATTGTGACCAAAGTTCCTTTAGTTGCACAATTTACAGTGAATGTATAGTATTATGTTAATTAGTTGACATATTATACCCTTTAATTTACGTGGTTACATTTAACAAAGCTGTGAACAACAAAGAGATATTGTAAGTAAGAATTTCAGAAACACTATTTTACACAGGATACTTTGGCCTTTAATTTCAGACAGAAAGCTTCTCAATGGACATAATTCGTGCTTGGTATTTATTAGTCACTTTTGAATGATTCGAACCTATACAGTAGTCTCTTCTTATCCTTGTTTTTTTTCCCCCCTGTGGTTCCAGCTACTAGTAGTCTGAAAATATTACATACAATATAATATTTTAAGAGACAGACTACATTTATGTAACATTTATTCCAGCCTGTTGTTATAATTGTTCTATTTTATTAATTATTGTTGTTAATCTCCTACAGTGCCTAATTTGTAAATTAAACTTTTTCATGGTAAGTATGTCTGTATAAGAAGAAACATAATCCATACATGGCTCTGTATGATCTGCAGTTTCAGGCACCCACTGGGGATCTCAGAACATATTCCCTGTGGATAGGGGTATACTGCAGTACATCCACAGGCTTTGGAATCAAATTCCAGCTTTTTCTGCCGCTTATTAGCTGTGAGACTTTAAGCAAGTAACTAAATTTATCTGAGCTTCATTTTTGTCATCAGTAAAATAGAAATAATGCTGGTCCCCACTCACAGTGGGGGAGTTTGTGAGAATTAAATAAAGCATGTAAAACATTTAGCTCAGTACCTGGCCCACAGTAAGTGATCTATGAATGTTGGTTCTTATATAATAATATAATTCTCAGAATAACCAAGGAAAGTAGAACAAAAAAAATGCCACCTAGATGGCAGGATTGCTTTGCATAGCTTAATGAAGTCTGTTTTATTATTCCAACTCCCTGGGGCTTTTGAAAAAAAATAATAACATGTTTTAAAATGTAAAACGCCAGTCTCATTAAGAGAGTAGGGAAGGGGCAATGTCTAGGTAGGAAGTGAGAGGGAGGAAGTGTTGAAATTATGAAGCAGAACACATGAGTACTGTTGTAAACTTGCTCCTTAAACAGTAAATACACAAAATGAGCCACACAACCATGTCTCTTCCCAAAGGAAGTTTTTTGTTTTTTGTTTTTAACATTAGAAGAACTTGGGTCCTGCATAAGAGTGAGATATTAACATATTGTATTTGACGGAAGATTCCAGGTATTATAAGATGATCTTTATTTCAAAAAAGTTAAAGTGCAAAAGATGTGCATTTTAGAATCGATGCAGTAGAACAGTGGTGCATTCCATGTCCAGTTTTCCAGCTAGCTGTGACATAGGTGATATTATCCTCCTTTGAGATGTAAGAAAATTGAGGCTTAGGAAAGTAAAGTGCCTTTTTCAACGTCACATTGTTAATGGACAGCAGTTACAATTGCATTCATCCATTCATCTGAAGAATTTACTTAGTTTTCAGTGCCAAACTCCACAGGGGATACACCAGTGAAAACAACAGAGCAAGACCCCTGGGGTTATAATCTAATAGGGAATTTAAACAAAAATGAGTAAGGAGTCAAATACATAAAATAATTACACTATATTATGACTCCTGTGAATGACAGATATGGGGTACTGAGATGGAAAACATGAAGGATGGAAGGAGCGCATCTCTATGTAGAGAGAATGTAGAATATCTCTTTGTAAAAGTGACGTTTCCACTGAAAGCTGAAGGATGAAGAATCAGACATGAAAAAATCCAGAGAAAAGTCATTCCAGGCAAAGGGAACAGAGTGGGCAAAGTCCCTGAGGTGGGAAAGATTTTAGTGTTTATAAGGAAATAAAAACATGTATTAGCATGGTAGACTCAGTTTCAGGTCTTTCCAACATCAAAGACTTTGCTCTGAACCACTAGGCAATACTACCTCTGCAAAAGGGAAAGTTGGGTGTTTGAAGGTCAGGAGACACCATGAGACACCATGAGCAGTCGCTGTCAAAGGGATGCTCATCACTTCCTCACATCACTTACTTAATTCCCCAGAAGAAAATTCCTTTTGTACATTAAATGAACAACTTTATCCCTGCCCTGTAAAAGGCGGAGGAGATATTTGAAGGGCTTCTGTTAATATATGAGATGTGGGAGGTGGGGGAAGGGAACTGGTGGAAAAGAGATCATGCCTTGAAAGGCTGGAAAAGGGAGAATGGTGGAGGAAGAACTAGGAGTGGACAGTTGACTCAGGCCAACCTCCTAGCCAAGAAGGCTGCATCACCGGCCACCTCCAAGGTGGAACACCAGGTGTCTGTTAATCTGCTGCAGGACAGTATCAGAAAACCCATTTTACTTGTCACTGTATTGCTCTGGCTCTGAAAGTTGTGCCTTTGGTTCCAAATGGTTTTCATCTCAGGACCTTCCTTCCCAACAAGAGGCATTGAAAATAAGGAAAGAATGAGAAGACTTTGATTTACACATGCCAGCAGATTCAGGGTGGGTGAAAAGCTCCTACTTAAAATTTCTGGTTCTCTTGAGAAGTTGGGTGATGCTTTAATGCAATGTTCTCTTCTTTTTTCCAAGGACTCATGTCATGAAGCTTTGGGAAATCTGTGGGGTCATGAGATCATCATTTTGCTTCATTATCCTCCCCAATTGGACATAATTAATAATTATTATGACAGTGTTATGTAGTGTTTTAGACTCATATACAAAATCTTTAATTCTCATAACAATCATGAGTTGCGTGGGATTATTCCAGTTTTACAGATAAGGTGATATTCACAGAGGTGACATCATATAACCAAGATTACACAAAGACATTGACCCAACTTTTATGTCTCCAACTCCAGAAGACAAAGTTGGCAAATAATTGGCAGATGAGAAATTTTTGCACTACTCTCAGTAATCCCACGAAGGAAGATGTTGATTAATTAACAACAACCAAAGGTATTATCATGCCTGTAATAATTAGCATTTATCAAGTGCCTAGAGTGTGTCTGGCACACCATACTAACTTCTATTTATTAATCAATATAATTCTCCCAACAACCCTATGATGTAGGTGCTATTATTATCTCCATTTAACAGATAAAAAAAAATGGAGGCTCAAAGAGGTGAAATAACAACTTATGCCAGTTCATATAACTAGCAAGTTGCAGAGACAGTTCACAAACCCTAAAAGTTTAACTCCTGAGTCAGTGCTTGTCAACACCACCTAAACTACCTCAACTGATGGTGTACTTCTGATATTAATAGCAATGACACCAATTACATAAATTCAGTGGACAGAGCAACTGTGAATTGTGAGTCCCATCTCTTACCATTGGTTAAAAAGTACAAGTTTTAGGAGCAGGATTCCATTATGCTGTCTCTGTTCACTTAAGGAAGTAGAAACAAGTGACTGGGGCAATGGCCATGATAAATAATATTACTATAAAGCTGCCATCACAGAAAACACTTGTTTGTATGTATTTTCTATCTTCATTAGAACATTTGGATAATTGTGTAGGTCTGTGCTGTTCTTCTTAAGGAAGGTGGATGTTATTAAGGGTGGTAGATTTGGTTCAAGTCCTCCCCGTTATGATGTGTTCCTTAAGAAGTTGATTCTTATTTCCCTGACTCAAATATTGCTGTCAGCTTCAGCTTCTTCTGCTTGCCTATTAAGAATTCCACATAGTCAATAGGATGCAAATAAATGGAAACACATGCACCTTCCCACATGTGGGGAATGTTGCTCGTTGGCACTTCTGCCCCTTAGCTGTCTTGTAGCATGATGCTTCAGCTTTCAATTGAGCCTCTTCTTCGTGACTTATCTGATTGCTGCTATCATATCCAGGTGAATGAGCTGATACAGCCTTAATGGCAAGTTTCAATTCACTGTCTTCTTCCTCAGCTTTAGGTCTGGGAGCCCCTTAGACTCCTGCTTCGTTCACTGTGGGACCATCTTTCCATCTTCAATAAGGCTAACTTCTGAGCCACAGCAAAACGAATGCATATGCTTTGAAGGTAGTTTCAGAACTTGTGCACTGGGAAGTTTTCTACTGCAGTTTAACATGGTGAGAAGAACTGGAATAGCCTGTGCTGTTCAGAAGCCAGATCTGATATTGAAAGCAGGTGCAGGCCTGTCAGCCACACAGCTGGTTGAGTTAACTCTATTAGACACTATTGGACAATTTTGTTGTCTGAAATAGAAACCAGTATGGTGGCAGGCTGTCCCTTTGCCAAATGGTGCCCCTGCTAGGCTGGTTTAGGTCTGCCTTTCTTGTTGGTGCATCTGCTGGGTTTTGCTGCCAGCATGTTGAAAACTGGCAGTTCTGTAAAGTTTTATTGTCTTCCTAGGTGTTATTGTGCAGAAGAGAAATACTAAGATTTGCCATTTTTTAAATGATGACTTGGCATTTTGACTCCTGGCTCTACTTTAGCTGGAAGAAATTAGTCTCTGATTTTATTCTAATACTGGCACTACTTCATTTCTTTAACCAAGAATGATTTTCCAGTTCTCTCCAAAACATTCTTGGGAGCCTCTATTCTAAATTGTTTTTCACACTCAGTTATAATGCCTTCACATAATGGATTTTTGTAATTTTCTTCTTTCTTTTTTCTTTTGAAAATCAGCAACAAGTAAAAAGAACCCCTGTGGGTGAAATACAGTATCCCTCCCAGAGGAGAAATGGGAAAAAAAAAGTTCTTCCAAACTTCAAGCCCATGTCAACGTTATTTGCCTTCTAGATTTTAAGCAGGCTCAGAGCCTTTGAGGACTGAGTCAGAGAATGCAAAATGTGACCTCTTAGATAAAGGCAAAAGCTAAAAAAAAGGAGGGGGACCTAGAACATCAAATAGCTCTTACCAAAGAGTGTTTTGATAAGTGAAGTGTAAATGAAGCATAGAATATAGCTCTTCTCCAGGATAAAAGGCCCAGTTTCCAAAACATGCAAACACTCTCTCAATTGAATGCATTAGCTGCTTAGTTGCAGAGCTGCTAAAGTATAAAATGCAGTAACTTATGTTAAACACCCAGCACTGTGTCTAGCACATGTTGGGCCCTCATTTGAATATTATTATTAATTATTTCTATATGGAGTGGAAACATAAATAAACTCGTTTTAATAACTTATTTGACCTAAAAACAAGATTGCATAAAACAATGTTGCAAATGTCTATAAATTTTTACATAAAAGTCCCTGGGATGGAATCTCATCCTGCAAATTCAAAATCCTGTCTGGAGAAAAAGAGTGAAGACTCTATATGTGTATTTTTGAATGAAATAGAGCATCCATATCTACTATATGTCTTTTGAGGAATGGCTCCCCAGAGGAGACTTGTAAGGAGTGACCCAAGAACTGGCTTCAGAGTTTTAAGGGACTGCCATCTGGAAATTGTAGAATTAGTCTCCTTTGCTTACAGTAGAGAATTAGAGCTAGTGGGTTGAAGCTTCAAGGAAATAACTGTAGCTCAGTGAAAGGAAACCCTTGCTGACACTTTGATCTATCAGTGGAAGGGACCGTATGAAGAAGTGGAGAGAAATCACAAGGATACTGGAGTCTTCTGGCAGGGAGACTGGGAAGAGTTTCTGCAATGTAGGCCAAGTGTAGAGGGAGCAGTTCTGTCCGTTTAGGTAGATAACCTTAAAACTCTTCTATGTGTCTCAAAAAAAAACTCTTCTATGCAGAGACTATTTGGGTCCAACTGAATTCTCTGCCTTACAATCCTGCCATTCACTTTTGCTGAGCCACAGAGCTATTACTGCCTTTTAGATATGAAATTCAATAGCATTTGTTCCTTGACTCAGATCATTTCACCTTTAATTGTGCTCATTAATACCAGTGATAAGTAATGTTTATTCTTCAGTTACTATGTTCCAGTCTTTGCACAAAGTGTTTGGTCTGTATTGCCCTTTTAATACTCAGAGATACTCCATATGATGAGTATTTTTATTATCTTCATTATGCAGATTTTAAACATGAATCTCAGACAGGTGGCGTAATTAACTTAAAGAGGCAGACTCATAACTAGCAATAGTAAGATACAAAGCAAGGACTCTAAATCCAAAGCTGTTCTTAACCACTTCTTTGTAGTACCACCCGCCCGCCCCCCTTCCCCACCAACTCTGAATTGTGAGAAGAGTGATTGGTCTTCTCATTATTCCTTTTGCAGTTTGATAAAGCCTTTATATGCATTTCATCAGGGGCTGAGTTCTGGAAATGGTGTTTCTGGAGCCATGGTTCTGGAAAAGGCAGAGACATCTTTGTAGAGCTTTCTAAATGTCAACATTGGTATCACTATCACCATCATCATCAACATATCATCTCCAACACCATTTATAGTGTCATCGTCATCATCACTATTATTGTCATCATTGCTATCAGCATCACACCATGACGACATCATTATCTATCATTGGCATCATTACCAACACCTTCTACCACTTCTTCCTCTTTTCCCCCATTCTTCCTCTTCCTTCTCTTTTTCCTTTGTTACCATAATTTTTACCATCACCATCATCACCACCCTCACCACCATCACCATCACCATCATCATCACCACCATCATCACCACCATCATACTCATCATAGTTAACTTATGTTTTGTACTCACTGGGTACCAGCACATTACAGGTACTAACTCATTTAATCCCTCCACCAACACTGTGAAGTAGGGTTACTAACCTCATTTTTACAATTGAGGAAACTAAGATGCAGAGAGAATAGCTTGCCCAGTCACACTCTTAAGCGCAATACCTTAATGCCTCTTACCGTTTAGAGGCTACTTTTCAGCTTGACTAAGGGTTGGAATCATCATTTGAATAAGTCATAGACACTTTCCAAAAGTATAAATGTGTTCGCTCAAACTTTATACTCACGTTTTATTCCGTCTAATTATTTAAAATAGTCTAGACATTATAATCATGTGCTTCTCTCTGTTACACGATAGGTAAATGGCCATCACTGGTTAGGAGACAGACCTTGGTAGAGCTATGCTTTCCCAAATGCACTTCCTTGTTCCTAAGTTGGAGGGCATTGTTAACATTCATGGGCTAATGTTAATGAGAGCCACTGGCATATTTAATCACCTAAGAAATACAGGACTGTGCTCAGGACTCTATGTGAATTCTCACCTTATACTCACAACAAACCTATGGCACAGGTGCTATGATTATGCCTATTTCATTGATGAAGAAACAGGCTAGAGATAGTTAAATAACTTGCCCAAGACCTCTCACCCTAGGAATTAGCTAAGTTAACATATAAACTAAAGATTTTCTGATTCCAGAGCTAGTGTACTTAATCAGTGTGTTTCACTGTTCCCTACAAAGTACCAGCTCAGCCAGAGAGACCCTCACCCAGGTGGCACTGAAGGAAATGAGAGGCAGATACCCAGATAGAACAGCAAAGTCGGTCTATCCAGGGGGGCAGCAGCCTTCCGACTGACAGCTCAGGCTAACAGCATTCCAGGATGAAGGCCCCAAGAAGACTCTGATCCACATAGTTATTCTCTCTGAACAGGTGATTCTTAATAACAGACAGGTGTTCTTTATTTTTCTCATAACGCAAAAATATACCAAGTAGGCAGCTGTTTCCTGCTTGCCACTGATTGTAGACAAACTAAAAGGTATTCTCCACAAGGGAGCCACAGGGGCAGGGGCAGATATCTCAAATAATTGTTTTAACTGGTGTATGATATTTATACTTTGTCCTGCCACTTTGGAATGCCCCACGTGGTTTTCCACTTGGGGGTGGAGGGCGGCTAGGTTTTCCTTGCTATTGTTCTTCCCAGTCAACAATCTATTCTATCATACACTCAGTATTCATCAATATTCAAAAACTTAATGTTTCTCAACAGTTCCCTTTATTCATTGGATGACCATTTTGTTTGTTTGTTTATTTTAGAGGTGGAGGTCTTTCTATGTTACCCAAGCTGGTCTCAAACTCCTGGCCTCAAGTGAGCCTCCCACCTTGGCCTCCCAGAACGCTGTGATTACAGGCCTGAGCCCCCATACCCAGCTTATGGTCATTTTGGAATCTTCCACAGGCTGACCTCCACTAAGTCTTTGCTGTCACTCCTATGTTAAGGCTGCTATTACCTCCTGTGCTGTTAGCCAGGCGCATAGTAGGAATACATTATTTTGGATAACTCTGGGGACTATAGGATAAAATGTGAAAATTACAAAATGGATTTTTTTTTAAGTTAAAGTGAAGAAGATCTTCCTAAAATGTGTATCTATACAGCAATGATATTGGTTGCTTTGGAGAGATACTGAGGTCTTTTCTCCATGCAAGCAGACGAGCAAAAATACAGGCCCACCTATCTGCCAGAGGTGTTGTTGAGATGATTCAGGGGCAGAAGATTGAATACAAAGAACTCTGAGGCCAGGTGCAGTGGCTCACACCTGTAATCTCAGCAGTTTGGGAGGCCAAGGTGGGCAGATTGTCTTAGGTCAGGAGTTCAAGACCAGCCTGGCCAACATGGTGAAACCTCATCTCTACTAAAAATACAAAAATTAACTGGGCGTGGTGGTGGGTGCCTGTAATCCCAGCTACTCAGGAGGCTGAGGCAGCAGGAGAATTTGCTTGAACCTGGGAGGCAGAGGTTGCAATGAGCTGAGATCATGCCACTGCACTCCTAGCCTAAGCAACAGAGAAAAACTCTGTCTCCAAAAGAAAAAAAAAGAAGAAGAAAAAGAACTCTGAGACCTCATATGAGACTCAGATATGAATTTATATCCATATCTCAGATATGACTACTTTTAAACTACTTATTGTATCCTCTGAATTAGCTCAGTTCTATTCATCCATCTACTTACTTTCTTTACTTTCATTTGAAATGATTCTTTGTTGTGAAAATACACACAAAATTTGGCATTTTAACCATTTTAAACTGTATCATTTAGTGACATTAAGTGCATTCACAATGTTGTACAACCATCACCACTATCTAGTTCCAGAACCTTCTCATTACCCTACCCCCAAAGGATTCTACTTCTAGTTAGATACCTCCCCAAATTGAAAATAGATATTCAGACAAAAACTTGTATTCGAATGTTCCTGGAAGCACTATTCACAGTAACCCAAAATGCAGACCTAAATGTCCATCAACAGATGTTTGATGGATGAACTTAATGCGGTTTATCCATACGATTAGAATCTTAGCCATAAAGAAATGAAATACATTTTCCAACATTTGCAAACCTTGAAAACATTAGGCTAAGTGAAAGAGTCCAGGCACAAAAGGCCACATAGTGTATGATTCCATTTACATGAAATATGTTTATTACTTTTTGTTATATGTGTAAGCCCTCTGTGATATTTTTAACATAATACTTTTTACTGACATTGACCTAATCTTTTAGAGACACAAAATTTCACCATAGCCTCTTCTTAAGCAATGATATCTATGAAACAGTGGGTTTGAGATGCTAGTTCCATTCTTCCAATATACGTGAAAATAAAATCTAATTCTAAAAATAAAGTTCACCCATGTGCCATCTAAGCGCATCTGTATATCACCTCAAGTACACTTAAGACATTTCAGAAAACAGCCTTCTGGGTTCCTCTTGGCACTCAATTTCTCCTTGAGTATGATATACACAGGTCTTTTCTCTGCACTTAAGCTATCTCATAGGACAGCCAGCCACTAGCCATATGTGGCTATTTATATGGAAATTAAGTAAAATGAAATAAAATGGAAAATTCATATTCTCAGTCACTATCCACATTTCAGTTGTTCAATGGCAATAGGTGACTAGTGGCTACCATACTGGATGTGACCAATATATTGCCATTGTGCTAGAAATAACTATTGGACAGCAGGCCTAGGGTTGGCTTTCATTCTTTCTGTTGTGCTAGGGAAGCTCCCTGATATGGTTTGGCATTGTCCCCACCCAAATTTCATCTTGAATTCCCATGTGTTGTGGGAGGGACCGGGTGGGAGGTAATTGAATCATGGGGGGCGGGTCTTTCTCATGCTTTTCTTGTGGTAGGGAATAAGTCTCACAAGATCTGATGGCTTTAAAAAGGGGGAGTTTCCCTGCACAAACTCTCTTTTTGCCTGCTCCCATCCACGTAAGATGTGACTTGGTCCTCCTTGCCTTCCACCATGATTGTGAGGCCTCCGCAGCCACATGGAACTGTAAGTCCATTAAACGCCTTTTTCTTCCCGGTTTTGGGTATGTCTTTATCAGCATTGTGAAAAACGGACTAATACACTCCCCATCTCCCAGCTCCCATGCTCAAGTTAACCTCTTACTCAGCAGCCTTAATTCCCACCACTTGCTCCTGGCTAACCATTCATCCCCCAGCCAGCTCTGAAACTGACCTACTTTCCCAATGTCACCAGGGAGGGCCTGGTGCCAGGCCACCGTGTGGTGCCTCCCCTCACTGCTCCCTTCCTGTTTGCTGCTCGCCCAGCTCTGGACGCAATCCATCTTGCCACTCTCTTTTGCTCTCATCGTACTGACGTGAGAATCTCCTCCCACACAGCCCTGGCCAGCTTTCCTGAAGGGTTCTGCTGGGCTTCCAGCTCCATTTTGTTTCGTTATCAAGTGTAAGAAAACAGTCCATTTCATTTTCCCACAATTCTCCCTTTAACTCTCTTATTGGTCTTACTTCTTCTCCTTCTCGTGGTGTTTTCGTCTCTTTAACTTCACTTATTTTCTGCTTTCTACTCCTCCCTCTTTCTCTTTCCCCTATTCTTCCCACAATTATTTCTCTGTAGTTGTAAAATAAACACTTTATAGCTATTTGGAAAACAAACTGGAAGAAGGACTATAGTAAAAAAAATTAAAAGCTATATTCTTTTTACCATTTATACAGAAAAAAAAATACCCCAAATTCCTTCTCCACCCAGCAGTTCTTCCTTTGCCCTTTAGGTGGTAAACATATCATTTTCTTCCCCTACCAAGAGGGTGACCTTGCAATTATGGGTGAAGATATGAATATCAGGGCAGTGATTGGGACTTGCAGAGCTCAGTCTTTTAGGGGACATATTTCCACACCAGAAATCCACGTCAGGGTATGAAACATTATTGCTGCTAATGTACACAGTGCTGTCAAGTTTCATTATGAGACCCAGCAGCATTTAGACCTCTATTTAGGCCAGAATATAGTTAACTCTGTCCTGATGGTTCTCACATGTCATCCAGCACACCGGGACATTCTCCACACTGCTCAGGACTCCAGCGCCGGCCAGATGAAAATCTGCTCCTGTTCATTCAGCAAATGGTCACTGACCACCTACCATATGCCAGACGCTGTGCGGGGGTGAGGGCATACAGCGAGGACTCAGACACAATCCCTGTTCCCCGGGAGCTTACCCTCCAGCAAAGAAGAGAATGTATGTGTTTGAAAACCTCTGTAAGGTGGAAATGGAGATGCTGAGGAAGTGATGGGAGTTTTGAGAAGCGGGTGGAGGCTGGAAGCTCAGTGAGCCTTTTGGGAAAAGGTGGACTCTGTGCTCAGTTTTGAAGGATATGAACGTGAATAGGTAGGCGAGATAGATCTTTGTATTTAATTGAGACTTGTGACTTTGATTTTATTTTTTAGTGAAAATTTTAAATTTTATTTTTTAAATATAAGATCTAGTAAAATTAACTCTTGGAGGCATGATTGTATGATTCGTAGCATACAGATAGATTCATATAGTCATGACCAACAGGATTCAGAGCTGTTCCATCACTCCACCCCTCAAAATCCCTAAAGTTATTTACTTACAGCCACACTTTCTGCTCCAGTCACACAATCACTGATCTGTTCTCTGTGTCTGTGGTTTTGGCTTTTGGAGAATGTCATATAAGATAGAATCACACACTGCATAACCTTCTGAGGTACTCTTCTTTCAATCAGTAGAATGCCCTTGCAATTCATTCAAGTTGTTGTGTGTTTCTATAGCTCATTGTTTGTATTCCCATATTGTATTTCATTGTATAGCCATACAATGATCTCACTCTTAGGTATTTACTCTAACGGAATAAAATCTTTTGGTCACACAAAAACGTGTGCACAAATGTTTATAGTCTCTTTTCATAATTGCCCCAAACTATAAAAAACCTAAATGTCCTTCAATGACTGAGTAGAAGAGCAAGACTTTTGTGGCCGGCTGTGTTGACTCGTGCCTGTAATCTCAGCACTCTGGGAGGCCAAGGCGGGCAGATTGCTCGAGTCCAAGAGTTTGTGACCAGCCTGAGCAACATGGTGAAATCCTGTCTACAAGAAATACAAAAATTACCTAGCTACTAGGGAGGCTGAGATGGGAGGATCACTTGAGCTGGGGAGGTTGAGGCTGCAGTGAGTTGTGATTGTGCCACTGCACTCCAGCCTGGGCGAGCAAGACCCTGTCTCAAAAGGAAAAATGAAATAAAAACAATACTTTTGTGATTTTCACTGAGAGAAAATAAATTCTCGTTAACTTAGGCACACACACACACACATACACACACACACACAGAGCAAAATGATTTATTGGTCCATTCAACTAGAAGGGATGGGCTTGTTATCTTGCCTGTCTAGATCCAGGCTCAAATGATGTCTTCAGGTCTCCCTCTCTTTCTCATATTTCTCCCTGTTAAGGTGTGTTGTTTACCACTAGGAGATAGGGAATGAACTCATCTAAAGTAAGTATTGATTCACATACTTTCAGCACTGCATCTTTTTAAGCCCAGAAAGACAGTGATCCCTTCTAGTAGCAATAAAAAAATCCCCAGAGAAGAAATGTGATTGAATGAAATTGAGTCATGTGCCAATCCTGAACCAATCTCTACGGCCAGAGAGGCCCTTCAGGGTTCGTGGGGGAAGGTCTATTTTCAGGAAATGAAAGTAAGCAGAAACAACAGCTATTATTGCATTTCCAATGGAGGGAGGTGTAGCTAAGAAGTGGAAAATCACAAAACTTTACTGGGATACCATGAGTGGTTTGGGTTTGCTCCAATGCAGGATACTGTTAAGAACAGTTTTAGGATAGAAGGTTGGAAAAATTGAAGTTGGCCGAGGAGCATGGATTTTATTTTTGGACAATGGGAAGCCATTTCAGGGTTTTGAGAAGGGTGGCACATGATCAGAGCTGAGGTGTGGGAACATTTATCTGGCAAGTGGGCTTGACATGAGTGTGGAGGATGAAATGTAGGAATCTGGATGGCAGTACAGATGTTATAGTCCAGGTAGGAACAAAGTGAAAGTCATTTTGGTAGCAAGCTACAGAAATAAAGCCTGATTAATTTAAGTAAAAGGAGGTAGTGAAGGAGAAACAATAGAAAATATTGTTTAGGGCTTTAGTAGGCCTTTTAAAAATCAAAGTATAAACTGAGTGACTAATCTTTGGAAAGGTCATAGGTGATGCAATGTTCATTGATGAAGGAGAGTCACTATTACATTGGTTTAGAACCAACAACTCCTGGTCTCTGTGTTTTATCTATCAAGTTTCAACCTCCTAGGAGAGAGAATCTAATTGATTCATCATGGGACAGGTGCACTCCTCCCCCTCATATATATTTTTATGGCCAGGGAAACAAATACATGTTTAGATATACATAAGGGAGGACTTTTTCAAAGATCAGGGCTTATTGTCTGTCCATAGGCACATCACTCCACCCGAGAAGGGATGCAATACCATGAATTGTACTGGTATAGAAGGAAGCTGAGGCTTTTGCTCGAGGAAGGAACATGAATATTTCTCAGTTCATTTAGAACAGACAGTCAAAATGAGCAGCCAGTAGATGGGTTTTATTTCATTTACATTTAAATGAATTTGAATGCCTTTAGCTAAGATTTTCACCACTGTTATAATCTTGCACCTGGCTCATTTTACTCATTGATATTATCTACCCAGTCCCGAAAAGAAAGAGAGATTATGTTCTTCCTGATAAATCAACTTGGTGTTTGCCCTGAAAAAAAGCAAGTAGAAATGGAGTAATGGAAGGTTAACCAGTATTTTGATGGGTCAGGTCCCCTGTTAATGTTCTTATAGCAAAAGGAACCTTAGCTGCAGAGGTATTACCATTTATTGTAATTATTTGCATAGGATCTGCCTTCCCCTTAAACTCTAAAGGATTGCAGAGAAAGGACCACAAACTTTTTACTTACCACTTTATTTTCTATACTTTGCTGACATAAAGTAGATGCTCAATTAATGTTTCTTGAATCAATGCTCAATTAATGTTTATTGAATTGATGTGTTTACTAAGAAATGGATTTTGAAGCCTTTCTTTAGATGGGCTTTTGGTGTATTTCTTAGTGGATCAGACTCTTAGTCTGTGGTCCATAATTTATGGTTTTGGTTTTAGCACTGAAATTTTCGTGCCACAGGAAACACCTCAGTGCTGAAACAATTAGGATGGTTGGTCATACTACTACTGGATATCAATCAAAAAAATGTGCTTATCATAGGCCCCCTTCTAACTCTCATCACACCACCATGAAACTTCACAACAATTCTGTGTGGTTGTTATAGACTGAAAGTTTATGTTGAAACCCTAATCACCAACTCAATGGTATCTAAAGGTGGGGACTTTGGGAGTTAATTAAAGTTAGATGATGTCATGAGGGTGGGGTCCTTGCAATGGAACTAATGCTTTTATAAAAAAAGGAAGAGCCAGGCACAGGTGGCTCACCCCTGTAATCCCAGCACTTTGGGAGGTGGACACTGGAGGCCAGGAGATTGAGAACAGCCTGGCAAACACAGCAAAACCCTATCTTTATTAATAATACCAAAAATTAGTTGGGTTTCGTGGCACACACCTGTAATCCCAGCTACTAGGGAGGCTGAGACATGAGAATCACTTGAACCCTGGAGGTGGAGTTTGCAGTAAGCCAAGATCACGGCACTGCACTCCAGCCTGGGTGACAGAACAAGACTCTGTCTCAAAAAGAAAAGGAAAGGAAGAAAAAGAAAAGGAGGAAGAGACATGAGATAGATCTTTTTCCACCATGTGAGTACACTTTAGGAAAACAGCCTTCTATAAACTGGCAGGAGGGCTTTCACTAGACACTAAATCAGCTGGTGCCTTGAACTTGAACTTTACAGCCTCCAGAATGTGAGACACAAATGTTTGTTGGTTGATCCACCCACTCTATGGTAGTTTGTTAGAGCAGCCTGAACTGGTGAAAACAGTATCTTACCCACATTGACACAGACGTGAGCTGAGTCTCAGAGAACTTGATTTCCTGAAGGGTATAAACACGAACAATTGTGGATCTAAAACTCAATTTCAGTTTCCCTGTCTCTAAATCCACTCTTCTCTCCAACTCACAGAGTTCCGAGAGTTCAACCTACTGGGCTATGAATTCTTATCCTCAGGGAGTTGACAGTCTGACAGAGGTGATAATATTGTTCAGGCTATGAATTACACAAGTTCAGGGCACCCTTCATATCAGATTCATCAAAGAGTTGTGTTGTATTTTGACGCTTGTTCTGGCAGATGGTAGTAAAGGGTCTTCAGAAAGAGACGTCTTTTTAAAATGAGCTCTGAGTGGTTGGGACTAACATAAATAAAGAAGGTGCCGTCTAAGAGGTGTGTGCCACATGAAGAACAGGGGTTGAGAGTTGAAACAGGATATATCTAACTTGAAGGAGTCAGGTAATACTTTGTGGAGAAGGTATTATTTGAGATGATCGTGAGGGGTGGCCTATAAGTCTGACACAGGGAATTAACAGGAATCATAGCTGCAGAAAAATAATGTGGACAATGGTTTGTGCCCTGGTTTATTGTCCTTGCTCAGCCTTCCTTGTGTATGGTGTCAAGTAGGGAAAAGGTGGTCCTGAGGTGAAGATTAAGGTATCCCTTTTTGAATCAAGTCCATAAGTGGTGAACATGCTGTGCTCAATGGCAGTTCTGCTGGATAAACATAAATGACAAAAGGGCAGATCTGATCTTTGCTCCTGGTGGGACCAAATGTGTAAATGTGGAATCCTCAGAGAATTGCAGGAGACAATGTATTGCTAAGTGCTATCACATGAGGAATGGATTAAAAAGAACCAAGAGAAGGAAAGATTCCCCACAAGGAAGAAATAGAGCTTGAAATTAGCCTTGCAAAAAGCAAGTATTGGGTTTAGACTGAAGAAGATGAGGTGGAAAGGCATTCTGGGTGGGAGGAACAGCATATACTAAGAGATGGGGTTAGGACCAAATGCATTGTGTATTCACAGGGGTGAGGGATGATCAGGAGAGAAAATTAGATGTTGCAGAGTTGGAAAGATAAAGAAGTGTGTGATACCCCTCCCCCACTTGTCAGAGAAGGCGACTGAGGTGTAGGGAGGTTAAATGTGCATGGGTGCACCTTAATTCAAAGGCTTTGAAATCTGAAAGATTTTGCTTCAAATAACCACTTGACTGCTTAAACCAGCTAAAATTTTTTTTAATGATAGAAATCTAAAACATAAAAGTAGTTTAAAGAAGATAGACAGTGAATTCTCTCTTGTGCAAAAGAAGTGCAAAGGTTGTCTAGGGCTGGTGTGGTATTCCACAGTGTCAGGGACCCAGGCTCCTTCTACCTTGTGGCTCTGCCACCCTCAGCCGGTGGCTTCCACATCATGGCTCAAGATGGGTGCCATTGCTCCAGCCATCATATCTGCATTGCAACTAGAAGGAAGGAGGAAGGAACAAAGATGAGCTCACCTCCTTCTTTTATAGTACTTCCTATAAGCTATACATACCATATCTTCTCTCCTCCTATTGTCCAGAACATTATAGGGTCATGCCTAGCTGCTAGGGAAGCTGGAAATGTAAGCTTTATTATTGGAGGCTTTGTGCCCCTCTAAAAATAGGAATTTCTGTTACTAAGGTGGAAGAAAAGAGAGGCTATTGATGAACAACCAGAAGTATCTTGACACCCTGTAAAGCTTTTCACACCATTATAAAACCCACCTCTGTTTTCTCTCTGTAAAATGAGAAAATCTACACTTAGCTCTTAGGGTGAGAATTCAGGTAACATACGGAAAGTATGTGGCATACCATTCAATACATATCAGAGGCTAAATACATTTTATTCCCTTTTCTTTAAGTAACTGCTCTTACTCACACATTCAGGGAGATAGGACAAGATTCTGGGTCTCCTGATTTGAAGACCAGAGTTCTTCTTTTATAGCAGCGTGGATGAGCAAATATCTTAATTGCTATCTAATTTATTTATTTAATTGATTAATATAAAAATATATTTTCCCTGGTCAGGCATGTGGTGTGGTGGATCATGCCTATAATCCCAGCACTTTGGGAGGCCAAGGCAGGTGGAGCATTCGAGGTCAGGAGTTTGAGAAAAGCCTGACCAACTCCTTCTATACTAAAAATACAAAAAATAGGCCTGGTGTGGTACCTGCTTGTAATCTTAGCTACTCGGGAGGCTGAGGCATGAGAATTGCTTGAACCCAGGGTGTGGAGGTTGCAATGAGCCAAGATTATGCCATTGCACTCCAGCCTGGGTGACGGAGCAAGACTGTCTAAAAAAGAAAAAAGAACAACATATTAATGACATAAGAAGAATTAGGAATGTTAAAGTCCCGTTTACATATCACCCCCGACCTTTCTTCTCTGCCTTTGAGTTACTGTACTGGATTCCTAGTAGTAGTTCACAGAGCACAGGTAGACACCCACTGGACAGATAGAGAAAGGAGGGCTCATTATCAAAAGGAAAAACAAAAGAAAACAAAACGACAGAGAGCCAAGACTTTTGTTCATTCCATGAACTTGCATTGAGCATCTACGCTATACCAGGTACTATTCTAGGTTCTGCAAGGGAGAAAAAGCAGAGGGGAAAAATCCAGGATAAATCCCTGCCTTTATGGGTTCTATATTCCAATATGAGAATATCCAGAAATTCTGGAATAAAAATGACACCTTGAATTGAATGTCAATTTATCCGTATAATCTCTTTCTAAATTTTTTGGTGGGAAGAGCCAAATGCATGCACATCTGCCGCTTTGAGATCTTGAATAATTTGGCATCATAGGCACAGGTGATTGAGTGAGCTTGGAAATGCTGGTCATTTACATTTTTTTTTAGTACTCTTTTGGATTATAAGCTTGTTACGTGAGCTGGTTCCATTGGCTCTTCTGCCTGCCAATTCAAAGTGGTTAGGTGAGTCATAGTCATGAGAAGTTAATGGTGATATATTTGGTGCTATTTTAACAGTATTATAAATACTACCCAGAATGTCCAGATTCCTCACCCCGGGTTCCTGAGAAAACTCCACATATAAGGAACAAGAGCAGCGTGGGATTCAAAGAACCAGTTTATTAATGGCCATTCAGAGTTCCAATAACTCCCAATAAAGTAGAATTAGGACATCCATCTTAGACCCTACTCTGTACGCCCTGCTTCTAGTTGAAATCTTTGACCAGCTGGTTCAAAGGTTCAGGTATGCTGTCTGGAGTGGGGAAGAGGAGAGCCATATTTACAGAAAATAAGCTTTGTCCTAACTTACCTCAAGTTTTAGACATAGAGGTTGTATTATAAAAGACAGCATGTAGAGTCCTGTCCTTAAAGAGTCACCTTTGACTCAGGTGTGCTCCATGAATAGAGTTGGAAGCCCAGGCTGGCACATGGATTACAGCCTTTGCACCATAGAAGCTTCACCTACCGGTAAGCCTAGTCCAGGAGGTACCTCGAGCTCTGAACAATCAGATGAGCTCCTCCTCTCTTCTTGGGGTAGGGCCTAGACGAGCTTGCATTGCCTCCCTTGGGGGACTGAAATTAGCAGCCGAAGTCATTCTCCAGAATTTAAAGGAAAGCTTTTTCACCCCAAATTTTAGGAGGAAGAAAGACAATTATGTAAAACCATGACAACTACTGCTACCCCTAAGATCATTTAGCAGATACCCATAATGTGCCAAGCACTCTGCTGGCCTTATCATGTTCTGTGCCTCATTAAATGTCATCTAATGTGATCCCTATAATTATCCAGTGACATGGCTGTTATGACTTCACTTTTACAGAAAAGGAAACAAATACTCTGAGAATTGAGGATACTTACCTGAGGCTGAAAACCACAAAACTGAATTCCAACTCAGGCTATCTGATTCTTGCAGTATTGCCTCTTGGCAGTGGTTGCACTGGAATTAAACATTTAGTGTGCAGGATCCTAGAGACCTATGCCTGCTCATTCATTTGTTCATTTATTCCACAGGTACTTGTAAGCTCCAACTTAAAAGTCAAGTCAAGACACACCCTCGTCTAGGTGTTTTAGAGTTGTAGTGATCAGAAAAAAGACTCCTCCCCTTATGAAGATTTCTGTTTTCTGTCCTGAAATCTTTGAAATTCAGTATTGCTCAGTCAAGACAACTAACATTCTTTTTTTTTAATTGGCTACAATAGAATTTGTGTTGAAAGAGTAAACAATACTCTTCTCCTCATAAAAAATCCCTTTCTTTTTTCTGTTTCTTTATGCTGTAGTTTCTGAGCCCATTTTAGAGGATCTCTGTGTTGGAGTTATTGTTTTTCTGCCTTGACATTTAAGTTTTGGCTCTGCTGTCAAGCCTTTTTAATTGTTCAGGGCAAACAGGAAACTTCCAGTGAGTACTGTATATGAAATTGAGCACCAGGGCAAAGAGGAAGGTACTCACATCAAAAGACAGCAGAAGGGCATTCAGAGGAAGAAGAGAACGAGGAGGTGGCTGAGTTGGGAATTAAAAACTGGTAAAAGTAGAGTGAGGTTATACTAAAGAGGGATGAGCACTCATTTGTGTCCATGAGGGAGTAGTTAATGGAAGATGAGAAAGCACTAAGACAGACATCAAAGTTGAAGGGATTTGAAAACACCAAGAGAATACTTGCAAGAGCAAAAAAAAAAAAAAAAAAAAACCTCTAAAAATGAAACTGTCTTGAGAATTGAAAAGAGGTTAAAGGAAACAGCGAATCTGTTTTCAAAAACATGTAAATTAAATGACAAACGAAGGAACTATGACACCAAAAGCCGTTCAAGAAAGCATTTAAGGGACACTGTGATTTGGGAAACGTCCCTGGGAACTTCAGAAGTGGCAAAGCAGATGGAATATTAACCAAAAATTGAGAAACACAAAATGGGTTATGGTGGCATTTGTGAAACAGTAAGAGAATTCAAGTCTAAGGGGAAATAGTGAATAATAAATATGTCTAGAGGAACATTTCAAATAATTAGATTTTGTAAGTTAAAGGAGACTTAATGACTGTAAGGCGAAAGAGATAAGATAGAAATCTGGAGGAATGAGATATTTTAAGTAATAGTTAAAGAAGCTTAGGCAGTACATGTATGGTTAGCTGTTCACACAAGGACAGAGGGACTCTGGAAATGAGTATACTAAATGGCAAAAGGAATTATGGCTTTAAAAATCATTGCATTTGTAGTGGGCTGTTAGAAAATCTGACAGGGTGGAAAAAGAGTGAGAACTACATGGAAAATTTGCTTCCATGTTAACTACTATTTATTAATAGCTGTATGGCAGGCACTGTGGTAGGCATTTTATGTGAACTATGAAGTTAGCTTAAACCATATAAAACTGTCATGACTAGTTTTTATGGTTTAACTTAATCCATTTTTACAAAAAAGGAAATGGAGGCTCAGTAGGTTTTAAATATCCTGCCCATGGTTCCAGATACTATCTCACTATAAAGCCTAATCGCCTTCCTCAGTGTCATGAATCCTCAACAACATAGAAGCAGCAATTTATTCTTTTATTCATCCTGCACATGTTCAGCATCAGCTCTGTGTTACACACCCTGTTTAGCGCTAGAAATATAATACTAAACAAGGCAGATGAGCTCCCTGGTTCCATGATTACAGTCTACCAGTTCAAAACAAAAGCAAAAGCACAGAGAGTGTAGAACAGCTGTCCATTAGAAATATAATGCAAGTCACATGCAACTTGAATTTTCTGGTAGCCCATTAAAAAAGTACAGAGAAGCACATAAAGTTAATTTTAATAATAGATTTTATGGACTCCAACGTGTCTAAACTATTCCTACGTGAAACCAACCTAAAATTATGAGACCTTTTACTCTTTTGAAAAGTAGAAAGTCTTCAAAATCCTGTGTGTATTTTTACACTGATGGCACATTTCAGTTCAGACTAAACACATTTCAAATGCTCAGTAGCTACATGTCGTTGGTGGCTATCTAATGTGATAGCTGGCCTAGAGAGAATTGGACAACTCTGGCCCCATTTCTTTTCGGTCATAATATAGGAAATATTGCCTACCTATTTTTCAATGTTATCTCTGATCACCACGCATCACCCTTCATAGAACACAAAACTCGAAGGGTAGAGAAATGTTTATTTCACCTGGACTTCAGCTATTTCACCTGGACTTCATACACTTAACACTGTAAATACCAGAGAAAATGTGTATATATATTTACATATTTCATGTATTATATATATATATAATATGTATATATACTTATATATTTTCTGGATTAGTGTTGTGAGTGTCACTGACAATAAAAAACAACTTAGCACTTTACCACCAGTGGAAGATAACACAGAAGTGAGGTCTTGGCAAATCACTAGAGTCTTCCCCCTTCTCTATTTTGCCAGCATGCTTCTGTGTACTTGTTGCTCCTGATGGAGGTATTGAAGCTGTAGTTTGAAGCTTAGAAGCAGTCAGAATTTCTGATATTTTATCTGACCACTAAAGCTTTATGATCAATTTTGTAGAGATAAGCAAAACAATGATAAGATTTTACTGTTTAATACAAGTGCCCAGCAGGTGTTAATGGGAACCGATCAATGTAATGTAAAATGATATTTTCCTAGGTAAAGAACTCTGCTCTGGAGCAGTTTAAATGGGAAGAAAGCCCATGGAAATATGGATTGTCTTTCCTAGAAGTTGGATGTGGGAATTGAAGGTAATAGGCACTTGCTCCCTGCCAACTTCATAATGAAATTATTGTTGAGCAGAAATTTCTGTTAGAGGTGTTTTTTTTTTTTCCTTCTAAGGGACTGAAGACTCTTAATAAAAAAAGAAAGAGAATATCAACATTGAGTATATAGAGTCATTCACCCAGAATATTGAATCTTAAAGGAATACAGAAAAATCTGAAGCAAGAGGATGTCTGCATAGTTATTTTCATATAATCTGAAGAAGATTGTTTGCCTGTAAATAATCACTTTGCTAATTCCATCTGATTTTACTACAAAATGAAGAAAAGGAGATAAGTGGAGGACATGGAGATGGGAAATTAAAGACGGAGATTTTAAGTAAATTCAACTGGCAAATCCACAAAGGTGCTAAACTGCACATGCTAGCTTATTGATTAAAACAATCACTCTGTTGGCTGGGCAGCAATGGTTCACACCTGTAATCCAAGCAGTTTGGGAGGCCGAGGCAGGTGGATCATTTGAGGTCAGGAGTTCAAGACCAGCCTGGCCGACATGGTGATATCCCGTCTCTACTAAAAATACAAACATTAGCCAGGAGAGGTGGTGGATACCTATAATCCCAGTTACTGGGGAGGCTGAAGCAGGAGAATTGCTTGAACCTGGGAGGTGGAGATTGCAGTGAGCCGAGATTGCACCACTGCACCCCAGACTGGGTGAGAGAGCGAGATTTTGTTTCAAAAACAAACAAAAACCAATTGCTGTGACGTTCAGTTTGTGTTATATAACCTTGTGAATGGCTCTCCAAGAGTCTATGTCAAAACCAAAACATTTGTTCTCTGATCCACCGTTTCCAAACAGTAAACTGGATATTTCCAGATTTCTTGATAATATACTAAACTTTTCAGTTTTCCGACATTTGGGGCACTATGTAGACTCAATCTGAACTCCATTCACCCCAAAATGTTGGATAATTTAAACGTGGCTTAAGATCTCATTGGACTCAATAAGAAACACCCAAGTGTGTTGGCCACCCTAATTACAAACTTGGGGCAGCAGGTACAGAGTGACTGGTAACTTCTTTTCTACTAGCTGAGGCCAAGGCCACTGGTGGTCTTTGTTGGTAGTTTTTGTATTGAAATTCCATTGCAGTTCCCTATCTGTCCAATCTCTTCATTCCAGTTGTTGCTTTCTTTAACCATCGTCTCTATTCCTTGCTTGGGTTACTACAAAGCCTCATCTGTTTGCCCATCTGCCCTTTGCAAACTTGCATTTCAAGCCTCCATTCCAAATAAAAACAGGATGAAGTCTAAACTCTGTAGTACAGTCTATACAGCCCTTACTTATCTGACTCCTGCATCTGTCTCTAGCTTCCTCTCCCATGTTACTTTCCCACTTGCCTCCATTTCCCTGCCATTCTGAACTGAGTGCAGCTCATTGAACACATTATGATGTTTCAGAATTCTCTGCCTTGAACTTTGTGTTTCCTCCATGTGCATGAGCAAGAGCTGCTCAACTTTTCATTCCTCTTCCTTCTCAGCACAACTCAAACACTTTCCACTTTGTTTCCTTATTCCAGTCATGGAATCACCATAGAATTAGCCACTCCTTCTCTTATGCTTTCCACCAACTTAGTCTATATCTCTATTTTTACAGGTATTAGTTTTTGTGTGTGTCCCCCTCCCCGACCTTGAAAAATTAAGTATGTTTGGTCATTTTTGTATCATTTTCTTAGCATAGTTCTGGTACATGGTGTGACACATAGGAGGTACTCAAACATGCCTAGTGGATGGAAGAATGGTTGAATGTGTTAATGAATGTATTGATGGATAGATGGATTAATGGATGCATGGATGAATGTATTGATAGATGGATGGTTAGATGAATGAACAGGTAAATGTATTGATGGAGGGATGGGTAGATGGATGACTGCATTGACAGATGGATGGAAGGATAGATATATAGATGAATGAATGTATGAATGAGTGGATGTCCCTTTTGGTGATGATCTATCAACATACTCAGTCTCCAAACATTAACTGGGCCCCCACAGTATGCCAGACAATGTGACAGGGCTGAAAATAACCATGGGAAACAGAGCCAAAATGTCAAATTAAAAAATTAAAACTGCTTAACTTAGGCTCAATTAGTTACTTTCAAGGCCTGCTAATAATGAAGAATTTGACTCCAGTTCTCCACTAAACACTCAGTCCATGCAGATGTCTTCCTTAGAGTGTCAATAAGGGGTGTGGGGTGAGCACCCTTAGATGTGTATATCTGGACCATGTTCATTTAGTTCATCAAAATCCAGCCAGGAAACATCAAAGGGAAGAAGGAAGAGAAAAAAAAGTTTAAAATGTCTAGATAATGAATGGTTTTTAAACTGTGAACAAAAACGTTCAAGTTCTCTTTAAATGCAGAGAAGCAATTTCACTTCTGCCCCTATTGGCTGCAAATCTGAGTGTATTGCTCCTCTACTTAAAATGTTTCCTGGCTCCCTATGACCTTCTGAGCAAATCCAAACCCTTCAGTGTGTCCATTATGATCTGGCTACAGGGATCCTCTGCAGACGCATCCCACTGCACATAATGTAACTGTCAGCCTTACTAAGCCATTTCCTATTTCTCCTACCCTGTTACTACCTTTGCTGACTCTTTACTTAAGATGATCCCTCTTCCCAGAATTCTTTCTCCTGCCTCAACCCCTTCACCCATCAAGATTCCCTAGGAAGCCCTCCCCAAGTTCCCCAGGTTGTGTTAGGGACTCTTTCTCTGTGTTCTCCCATCTTCTCACATTTACTCTCCATCAGTGATTAAGTGGCATCGTAGGTGCTGTCATTGTTTATGTGTTTATGCCATTGAATTATAAGAATGTGGGTAAGAGAGAAGATAAACACTGTTTTTTTATTTCTGTATCTCTAAGACTGTAAGTCCTGACCTATATACCAGGCGTACAGTAAATAGTTGTTAAATCAAAAAAATACCTTTCAGGCAGGCATAATCCCAGCACATTGGGAGGCAGAGAGGCAGGTGGATCACCTGAGGTCAGGAATTCAGGGCCAGCCTGGCCAATATGGTGAAACCCCATCTCTACTAAAAATACAAATATTAGCTGGGTGTGGTGGCAGGTGCCTGTAATCCCAGCTACTCAGAAGTCTGAAGCAGGAGAATCACTTGGACCTGGGAGGCGGAGGTTACAGTGAGCTGAGATTACACCAGTGCACTACAGCCTGGGCTACAGAGCAAGACTCTGGCTCAAAAAGAAAAAAAGAAAAAAGAAAATACCTGTCTAGGAATTGATGAGACGTACCCCAAATGAACCAAGTAGAATAGTGATTAAACTTTGTTCCTTCTAGAATAGCAGTGTTTCAGTTTTCTGTTTGTTTAGGTATTTGATTGCAGAGAATTTGAAGAATACAAAGATACACCAAAGATACCTTTTAGACTTAGACAAGCCTTTTTTTAATCCTCTTTTCTGCTTCTTTAACATTAAATATTGAGCATTTCCTATGTATCATTAATTTGTCTTCAAAAACGTGATTTTTAATGGCCCAAGTAGTCTATTGAATAAATACACAATATTTGTGCTTTTCCTTTTCCCCAATTTCTTCACCTTGTCCTTGGAAACCAGATTCTCCCCCAAACAACACCACCATCAGTCTCTTCTGCACCATGCTGGTCCAGAGGTGTACATGTGACCCATTAGGCCAGTCTCTCTTTTTAAAATTTCTTGTAGCCTAGTTCTCTTCTTCTATTTTTTTTTTTTTAACTTTTTTTTTTAACCTTTTACCTGTTCTGGATGTTACCAGAATGTGAAGCAAGAGACATGGTATCTTTCTGGGGAAGTCACTGTGAATGCTTCAATTCACTGTATTGCATTTATCTTGTGTCTGCTAAGTGGCCACCACCATGTTGTCTCAGATGTCTTTAATGACATCACATTTTTCTCAAGCTGTGTGGAGAGTGGATCCCTTGGGGAACCTCTCACCCAAAGTCTAGGAGATGAAGTCTGCCTTGGCCTCCTGAGTTCAGCCTGACTATAGGCCAAGGTGGCTTTGAGAAGTGATGTGGGTGTAAATGTTGTAAGGCAGACAGATGTTACCTGCAATGAAAACACCTAGAGCAAAAGTTAAGTTTATATGTGTTACATAAGGTAGATTCCAGGAGTCATCCTTGATGCCTCTTTCTCCCTTAACCTCATCTAATCTTTCACTAAATACCTACTAAATATCTCTCAACTCAGTCTTGATGGCTGCTGCTTTTTCTCCTCCTTCTTACCCTTTTCTTTGGACAAAACTGGAGTCAAAGTCATGATTATCTTTGACCTGGATTATAAGAATACTGTAAGTAGTCCCCCTGTACCCACTCTGGTTCCCTTCTAATCTGTTCTCTACACAACCCTCAAGTGGCATAATCTGTTACCTCCTGATGACACCTTCGCTTCTATGTCTTTCCGTGGTTTTAAGACAGACAACATTTAACATGGTCTCTAAAATCCTGCACTGTCTGCTCCTATTCATCTTCTCAGCCTCGCCTGATCTCACATTTTTCTGTCTTACTCTGCAACGGCCTCACTGGTCTGCGTTCAGTTCCTTGTATGCACACCACAGGGTCTTTGCACCTGTTGTCTCTTTTGCCTGTTTGTGTCTTATCTAGTTAATGCTAACTCATTCTTCAGGTCAAGCTGCACTTCCTCAGCATTGCCTTACCCCTGTTTCACTTTCTTATAGCATACTCTCCTCTCTCTTGTAGCATTTGTCATAAATCTGTGATTAATCAATTAATGTCTATCCTTCCCATTAGACTCTAAACTTCATAAGGGCAGGAATCATGTCCATTTTGTTATTTACCCTGAAACAATTAGCTGAGCCCTGGCATGTAGCAAATGCTTAATATATATTAGTTGAATAAATAATGAATAGATGGAATGTCATTTCTTCAACATTAGATGCCATGTGGTTTATGAGCAAGCAGCTTCCTTCAGGGAAGCTTATTAGGGCATAATAGAATGTGCTTTCAGATCTTCCTATAAGAAGATCATTTGAGCATAGGTCTATGGATCTAGCAGGACGTAAAGCTTACATTCCATGTGTTAATTACAGTCAGTTACTAAAGCCTGGTCAACTAGCAATGGTTGCATGGATATTCATACTTCTACAGAGAGGCTTCTTGTGATGAATATAGCATTGTAAGTTTGTAATTTTTCAGTATTCCATTAATGGTGGCATCCACTCATTTATTTGATTGCTTTAATTCTTTCCTAAAAATTTGTCTTTCTCTCTCCCTCTTTCTAGATTTATGGTCAATGTGACGTGGGATGGCAAGGACTTATCCTTCACTGAGGAAGGCTATCAGGTGCACCCTAGGCTGGTGGTGATTGTGCTGAACAAAGACCGGGAATGGGAAAAGGTGAGCATTCTTCTGTGTGATGAATGCAGGGGAGGGAAGAAAGCATGGACAAGAAAGGGGCTCATGGTGCTTCTTTCTCCCAAGCGTTTTCTGTTGAGCTGCTCTAGATCCCATCTCACAGTCAAGAGCACGTCTTTCCTGCAACAAGGCAGACTACATCTGTAAGGTGCAATTGGAATGCTTTCCCTGGGTGAACTGTGGTAATTGTGTGGTGCTTTCTGTCTGCTCTCAAATCCCAGTAGGAAAGGTTTGAATTTAGGATAATTTAAAGACACTGAAGTTTGGGTTGCAGCATTACACTAGTAAGTGTTGACTAGATAGTAATGGTCACACGAGTTTACCTAAACTTCCTAGTTGTATACCATAATCATTGCCATATGAACGAACCCTCTGTATTCTCATGTACTCAGTCTTCTACTTTAAATAAATGAATTTTGAAAACTTAAATGTATTACTTCTGTAAATCAAGGTTTAGAGAGGGAGGTTATGTATCTTGTAAAGCATATTTTCAAGTACATGTATACTAACTATTGAAAAACACAAAGAAAATCAGTGTGCAAAGAAAAAAATCATCTTAAGTACCACACAAGTCGCAACCTGGGTCAGAGAGGAGAGACATTGCAGGGAATTTACAGATGATCTCATACGTGCAATGACAATATCTATCCCAGTTGCCCCTCTTTACTCATTCATAATTCAATGGTTAAGTCACTATAATTTCATATAAAGACTGGAATAAAAAAGATCCAAAAGGAAGCCTATGTTTATATATTGTTATCTCATTTTTTTATTTTCTTTTTTGTTTGTCATTTGACAAACAATGCATGACCTTTGAACTACTCCAGGATCTTAAAATTTATCTTCACTTAGTACATCAAATGGAGGCCTGAGTGACCCTAGAGGGAAGGAAGATACAGGATGTGGTATGGGAGACATAATGTAATTGACTGAAATCGGGGGAAATACTATACAAACAAAAGCATTGACTTTGGGGAGACAATGACAGATTCCTAGAAAAGAACAGCAAGGAGGAAGCTTAGGAAAGTTTTGCATGCTACACCCAACAACTACAAAATACACAGCCTTTCAAGTGCACATGGGAAATCCACCAAAGAGCATAAAATGAAAGTCTCAATGTATTTAGAAGAATTGAAATAATGCAAGATGCATTCTTTGATCATAACAGCATTAAAATAAAAATTAGTAACAAAAATGTACCTAGAAAATCCCCAAATGTTTGGAAATGGCAACACACTTCTAAAAAACCTATAGGTCAAAGAAGAAATCAGAAAGACATTAGAAAATATTTTGGCCAGAATAATAATGAAAACACAAAATATCAAAATTTGAAGAATAAGATTAAGAGCGTACTAACATAGAGATTCATAGCTTTAAATGCTTATAATAAAAAAAGGAAAGTGTGAATTCAGAGTCAATGATTTAAGCTTATAAATTTAGAAGTTAGAAAAAAAGCAAAGTAAACAAATGAAGTAGAAGAAAAAAATAATAAATACAGGAGTAAAAATCAACAAGCTAGAACACAAACTATAGAAAAAAATCAACAAAGCCAAAAGCTAGTTCTTTGAAATGACTGATAAAGTTCATAATCCCTACCAATAATGATCCCACAAAAGAGAGAAAACACAAATAAGCCAATATTAGAAATGCAAGAGGGACTATCACTTACAGACTTTACAGATCCTAAAAGCCTGAAAAAGATGAAAAGAATAGTATGAAAAATGTATGACAACAAATTTGACAATATGGATAAAATGGGCAAATTCTGAAGAAACACAATTTTCTACAACTAACATAAAGGAATTAATCTGAGTAACTCATATTTGCTGAAAAACTGAAAATATACCTAAGAACTTTCCCATTTTAAAAAAACAAAAGGGAAACTCCTGGATCAGATGGCTTCGCTCTGTACTATATCAAACATTTAAAAGAACACCACTCTATGCAAAGTTTTTCAATATGTTACTAATCATAATATATTTTAAAAAGGATAATATATCATGGATAAGTGGGGATTATCTTAGGAATGCAAGATTATTTTAACTTTTAAAACTTAAATCAATATAATTTACCATATTAACAGAGTAAAGGGGGAAATTATATGGTCATTTAAATAGATGCAGAAAAAGCGTTTGACAAAATACAATATCCAGTTATGATAAAGATGGTAAATTCCTCAATCTGATAGAGGATATCTATGAAAACCGTAATATATGTATATTATATTTCTCTTTATATGTATTATGCCTCATATATATATATATATATATAACCTCTATTGATCCTTCAGTTGATCCACCGAAGCTCTGACTTCATATATTATGCATATAATATATATTATATGCACATATTATATGCATCTGATGAGATTCTTTATTTGCCAGTTTTAAAGTTTTTCTATTTTATTCTAAATTATTTTACTATGTATAATATACATATATCAAATAAGCTCATATCTTATTAATGGTGAAATAATGAAAATATATCCACAAAGACACATTCAAATGATTTTTGATGGAGAAAAGGAAATTCTTTTTAATAAATGCTAGTAGATCAACTGGGAATCTACATGGAAAAAAAATCAACCTTAACCCATTGCTCACACTATGCATAAATAATTACTTGAAATAGCTTATGGGCTTAAATGTAAAAGATAAAACTATAAACTTTCTAGAAGAGAATATTGTTGTGATCTGTGAGCCTCAGATTTCTTAAACCAAATATGAAAAACCATTAAGCAGACAGTAAGTAAACTATACTTCATCAAAATTAAAAACTTGTGCTCATATAAAGACATTGTTAGAAAATAAAAAAGAGGGTTGGGCACAGTGGCTCACACTTGTAATTTCAGCACTTTGGGAGGCTGAGACAGGTGGATCACCTGAGGTCAGGAGTTCGAGACCAGCCTGACCAATATGGTGAAAACCCATCTCTACTAAAAATACAAAAATTAGCTGGTCATGGTGATGTGTGCCTATAGTCCCAGCTACTTGGGAGGCTGAGGCACGAGAGTCACTTGAACCCAGGAGGCAGAAGTTGCAGTGAGCCAAGATTGAGCTACTGCATTCCAGCCTGGATGACAGAGTGAGACTCCACCTCACCCCTAGAGTAGCTGGGATTACAGGCATGTGCCACCACACTGGCTAATTTTTTATATTTTTGGTAGAAATGGAGTTTCACCACATTGGCCAGGCTGGTCTCAGACTCCTGACCTCAAGTGATCCACCCACCTAGGCCTACCAAAGTGCTGGGATCACAGGTATGAGTCATGCGCCTGACCAAAAAAATGTTTTTTTTTTTTAATAAACTTACACAAATCTTATCATCTAGTAATTTTACTCCTAGTTATTTATCCCAAAGAAATATAAACATATATCCAAAAGTAATATTTGTACAAGAATGTTCATCACAACTTTATTCATTATAGCAAAACATCAGAAATAATTCAAACATCCATCAACAAGGAAATAGATAAACTAATTACAGTGTATTAATAAAAATAGAATTACCTAGTAATATGCACAACAACATGGATGAATTGAAAAACATTATATGGAACTAAAGAAAGACACAAAAGATTATATTGTGTGAAGACACTGAAGATTGTATAGTGTGATTCCATTTACATAAAGTTCAAAAAGAGGCAAATCTTACCCATGGAGTTAGAGATCAGAATAGCGATTGCTTCTGTGGGCAAGTGCAGTTGACAGGACAGGGGCACAGGGAATTTTCTGGAGTGATGGCAATTATTTCCTATCTTGAACATTTGTCAAAAAGCATCAAATTATGACACAACATCTATTTATTTCATTTTACGTCATGCTTAATTTAAAAAAAAACTAAATCCTTCAAATTGGGATACCCAGCACAATTAACTAAAAATTTTCACTGAGCATTCATATTTAACCACAGACATGAATACTAGTTATAATGACAATATCCATTGCTTATTGATCACCTCTTCTATTGATCCTTCAGTTGATCCACCGAAGCCCTGACTTCATGCTTCGTGTATTCATTTTTTCATTCAACAAATAGTTATTAAGTGCCTACTGTGTACCAGGCACTATTCTTGATGCTTGGAGTCCATCATAAACAAGAGAAAAAATAGTTTCTATACTCAAGAAATTTAGATGCTAGTGTGTATATGGAGGAGATGATGTAGACTGGAATTCTATGGACTTGTGTGCCGCTTAAGGAAAGTGTTAGCATCTAGTTAATTGTCCTTGGTTTTAACCTCCTTTCTTCCCTCTGATACACACTGTAGCCCACCATGCAACTGGTTTGCAATTCCATGAATGTATATACTGGGTCCATTCATGTACTTGGGACTTTGAATATGCATTTGTGTGTGTGTGTGTGTGTGTGTGTGTGTGTGTGTGTGTGTTTATAATGTTTTATTGTATCCTTACTTTCTTTTATCTATCTTTCAAATCCTGATTTTTCTTTTCTCTTACATATGTAAAGCCAAAATGCAATTCATGTTTTTTGTAATTATCCATAGGAGGTAGAGAATTGAAGTCTTTCTGCCTTATGTGATTGGGTTTTGAGGTTTTCAAACTTTTGATGTTACACAATCTGCAATTCACTTTTGGATCCACCAAATCATTCCCTTCGGTTGGTTTTACCCAGTCCTGGGGCAGGCTTGGCACACACCTGTGAATTTTCTGTACTACCTTAGAATCTGACTCATCTGCAAGGGAGCTGGTACACAGGAGGCCACTGCAGTGCAGGTGACAGCTGCCCTTGTTACACTCCATTTCCAGATACAGAAAATGCCTTTTAATATTTTGTGGGCCCTTCTTCAAATTCCTGTTGAAACACAGCAATTTCCCGTAAAAGGCAGCTTGGGGAATTGCTGCTGAGTTGAGCTTAGAATGCACAAATGCTGCCTGTAGTTATTCTATTCTCTTGGCACTCAGGGGATCTAGAGCTTCCGAAATAACTCCTTGTGCTTCTGTCTCGAAGAAAGAGAAAGTCAGTGGAGCAGGTAAACACCAGTCATGTTATCCTTAAAGCTGCCCCCCAGCACTACATGCTGGTACAGCAGGTCAGCAGAGGGGAAGGACTGCCGAGGAGGGAGCTGTTATTCTGGGACTCAGAGGCGATTTCTTTTCATCTCCGAGGTCACCCAGTGGCGTCACCAGAAGCAGCAGCATGTAATGAGGGTGTCTGGGAAAACATGACAAGCCCTTAGAGGGGCTCTTGCTTTTTGCTGGGCCTTTGTATGTGGCTGGTGTGCATTATACAGACACTGAGTACCAGGCCTGCCTGTATCCTGCAGACACGGAACTCAGGCTTTCTCTTGCAAATCGGGACTTTCATCCCTTTTCTCTCTCCCTTTTTCTTCAGTGATTTTGGTCTGCCTTGGAGTTGGATGAGTCCAAGGCTTCCCAGAGATGCTCAGAAACAAAACCCTGGATGCCTCAGCTTCAGCCCCAGCCTCAGAAGACCGTATAGCCTCAAATTCCTGGGCTTAAGGGTTCGTCCTGCCAGTTAGCAGTCTAGGCCAGTACAACCAATGCCCTGTGTGTGCCTGCTCTGTGGTACCAGGGGTGCTGCAAAGATGCATAGGAAACCATCTCTCTTCTCAAGTAGCTCATAATAGAGAATTAAGCCAACCCTGGGACAACTGGATATAAGTGCTACCAGCTGTAGGACCATCCCCAGGACATAGGGGAAAGAAGGGTGAACTTGGCCCAGTCACTTAGAGAAATTCTTTGTGAAGCTAGAGGCATTGGAGTTGGGCCTTGAGTAATAAATTGGATTTCTCTAGGCTGAAGTACTCATTTGCTGGAAATAGATGCTCAGTGCTGCAAAGAAAAATTAGCACTGAGACAAAGGATCTTTCAGCAACACAATTTTTACTTCCTGGACTGTAGGAAGGGTACTCTCACTAGCCATCTTGCCACAAGAGTGCAATGAACAAAGGAAAACAGACACATTTATTACTTATGTATTTGGAGTACTCCTTACTGCTGTGTCTGATCTCCGTTGGCTGGAGCCAGACCTCACAATCTAAACTAAAACCCATTTGGCTAACAACTTAAAACTTTTCTAAACAGGTAAAAGCAATAGAGAGCTGAGACATGCCTGTGAGCACGTCCAGCACAGATATCTTGCTTAATGTACAAGGACATAGAATATACTACATGCCTGTAAGCATGGCATGTTTAACAGCTACATAGAATAGGGCTTAACAAAGTTATTAGCACAGTTATTCTTTAACAAGAAAGGAAACTTTAAAAAGGAACTTTTCTACTTCCCACATTATTCTACCTAAAAAAAAAAATGATTTGAGGATAATTCTATTTACCATTTTAGGGTTACAATAGCTTTATTTTTATTTATTTATTTATTTTGAGGCAGTCTTTCTCTAGCACCCAGGCTGGAGTGCAGTGGCGCAGTCTCAGCTCACTGCAACCCATGTCTCCCGGGTCAAGCAATTCTCCAGTCTCAGCCTCCCCAGTAGCTGGATTTACAAGCATGTGCAACCACTCCCAGTGAATTTTTGTGTTTTTAGTAGAGACGAGGTTTCACCATGTTGGCCAGGCTGGTCTCAAACTCCTGACCTCAGGTGATCCTCCCACTTCAGCCTCCCAAAGTGTTGCAATTACAGGCATGAGCCACTGTGCCTGGCCTTACAATAGCTTTAAAATGAAAATATATGTATGTTTATGCATACACCTATATGCACATACAGGCTAGCTTTTAAAAAATTGTTTAAGTTAACAAATAAATATTGTATATATTTTTAGTGCACATGACATTTTGATATATTTGTACACTGTGGAAAAGCTAGATTGAGCTAATTAGTGTATCCTAGATTAACTTTAAAAGGGATATGTATTGAGAAAGCAAGATATAAATAAAGATTTTTGAAGTTTTGACTTCAAATATAAATAGGACAAAACACATAAATATTAAAGTTAAACAAGCTTTTTATTCCCAGAGAAAATCTAATTAAAGATGATAGAAATGTTCCAGAAGACATAAGGAAGACCCTTCCTTGTGTCTTCCTGAAGGAATTGTCCCGTTCTCCTCGCTCTGATGGGTCTGTTTTTCTCTTTGTTTTCACCACTCTGTTTTACATTTGGTTTCAGGTGTGTTCTGCAAAGAAATCAACCAGATCTCTCCCTCTAGCCCAGATCTGTCTCATGGCCTCCAGACTTGCCTACCCCAGACAGCACCCCATGTGGCTGACCCACAGACACCCAATATCATCTTGTCCAAAGCCAAACTCATCATCTTCCTCCCACAAATATGCTTATTCGCCTGTGTCCCAATACAGAAAACTTTCTTCTTATCCCCAGAGTGTCCTCCAAGCCCTAGTATTCAGCTGTCATCTGCTCCTGATGTTCCTGTCCCTTCAAACATTTTTCCTCTTTGCCACGGACACCCTTTCCATTGATTCTATATCTGGGTAGCTCAAAGCGAGTCTGACCTTTTCCACTTCATTTCTGAAGACCTGTACACTAACTCATAAGAGTATTAACAGCTTGCTTCGGGATTGTTTGCTTGCCTATTCATCTTTGCTTAGACTAGAAGCCCCAACAGGGGAAGATCGATTCCTTTCATCTGCACTTTTTGAGCTTCACCACAGAGTTTGGGTCTAGTGCACAAATGAACCCCGCTCTATGATCTGTTGGTATTGACAACTTCAGCCGCCCTTTATTAAGAGCTACTCTGTACCAAGAACTATGCCGAGAACTTTACATTTATGATCTCATTTAGTCATCTAAGTAGATATTATTTTAACAATCCTTCCGAAGTAGGTATTCTTCTTCCTGCTTCAGAGATAAAAATTCGGGTTAAGAGAAGCTAGTGTCCAGCTTAAGATCCCCCAGCTGGTGTGTGATGGAAGAAGGATGTAAATGTAGGTCCGCCTGACCCCAAAGGCTGTGTTCCCCACAACTACATCATGTGGAACAACTGGAAGGGAGGAGGAGTTATTCTAGAGGAAAAATTTAGGCATTTCCTTTTCCTACCCTTAGAAAGGTGTCTGCTTCCTTTCCTCTCACTGGATACAGTAGACTGAGCCTGAACCCAGCTAATTAGAACTCAGGATATGGGCATTTATTGCATCTCTCAGGCCTTGTAATTTTTAATTTTTTTAGAGACAGGGTCTCATTCTGTTGCCAGGCTGGAGTGCAGACACAGTCGTACCTCACGACAGCCTCAAATTCCTGGGTTTAAGGGGTCTTACTGCTTCAGCCTCCCAAATAGCTGGGGGCACAAATGCACACCACCATGCCTGGCTAATTTTTAATTTGTTTTGCAGACACAAGGTCTCGCTATGCTGCCCAGGCTGGTCTCAACCTTCTAACCTCAAACAGTCCTCCCATCTCGACCTCCCAAAGTGCTGGGATTATAGGCGTGAGGCACCACACCTGGCACCTTCTATTTTTCAGTCTACAGTAGTTTCATCTTCCGATTTGTCTCATTAAGGAAGGCGATACACCCTCTATGTTGTGTCTTGTGTGAAATAAAGTAGATTCCAGTTACAGGATTCCTAGTACAGATCTGATAAAGGAGATCTTTAAAAAGCTGTGGTTGCTCTTTTGAGTCTGTGGTTCTGACTGTGGCATATCAACGTGCTATTAGGTCTAGTGAGGCGTGGGATGCATGGAGTGCAATATTACCTGATGTGATTTATAATTACAGAATGCCATAGCTCTCTCTTTTCTAAATTGTTGTATTTTAACTTCCCCTCGTTGCCATCTCTTTCCCTTCACCACTACCATTTATCCTATAAAGGCCCAGTGAGTGTCAAGATCTCAAGAAAACAGGCAGGTTGTTAGTGTGAGTTTGCCTCTGTGAATGTGTGTGTGTGTGTGTATATGAGATATCAGTGGTCTTCAAAAAAGTTCATCCAGTCAAAGGATGGAAGTATTTGTGCAAACATTGTTCTTGGCTTCTGGGCACACATTCCAGTGAAAATTGTGTCAAAGAAATAGCGGAGAAAAATTGTAATTGTGAGGACACCAGTAAATAACAATTGATAGAATGATTATGTGGATTGCTAAAATTGAAGTGCATTTTGACACATTCTACCAGCAGGCAGAAACATATTATGACTCACTTTGCTTAGAAAGACAACAGCAGCCCCTTGGTAAAGCCGTGAATTCTGACCACAGCTAGCATTGAAAGCCTATTGTGTGTTTTCAGTTTCTCCGTTACCATTATATATCTGGTATTCAGTAGCAGAGGCTCAATAAGTATTTGTAGAATGAATGGAAAGACTTTTTTTCCCCATTAACTTCCCCAAATGAGGAGCATCTTTTAGTATGGTCATTTTACAAGTATGGTTCCTTGGGCTGCCTAGATTAGAATCACCTTGGGAAAGATGTAAAGGCCTTAGCCCTGCCTCAAATCTATGGAATCAGCATTTCTGATTCTGAATCTGCATGTTTTATAAGCCTCCCTAGTGATTCTCATGCCCATTAAAGATGTAAAGCTACTGCTTTAGGGCATAGACTTATTCTGTGTAACCCTGAAATGGTTTTATCTAGGTCATCCTGTTATCGAGATTCTTGCTTCTTAGGCTTCGTGGCTCTTTCTTCCTTTGGAACATACTGCTCAGTAGTAATGCTTAGGAGAAACTATAGAGGGAAAAGGAAAGAAGGAAATTGGAGTCTTGTTGCATCTTGAACAGTTTCTGGTAAATGAAAGAATAACAAGGCAAAATAAAATGTGGTTTGTAGATGTAGTTCAGTGCCTGTTACCTAGCTTTTTTCTCAATATTAAGTTATTAAATGATTTTTTGGTTAAAATTTTGTTCCATCAACAGAAATAATGGAACTTAGTATATTCTATAATCCATATTTATTCACACACGAAGAACATTTCCTGAGTAGTCACTATGTGCAAGTCATATCTGAGGGTTGCAATGAAGATAAGACATCTGGTTTTCCAGAGACTTAGAGTCTCACAAGGCACTAAGAGATGCTCATAACTGCAGGAGAGCATGCAAGGTACCATATAGATGTTCTGACAACTCCAGGGTATTTAGAGAAGAGATATGTTATAGGTAGGCAGAAGAATCAAGGGCATTTATATGGAGGACTTCTCATTTGAACAAGGTCTCAGAGAATAAGCGAGATTTAGATTTCTGAATATGTGTGGGAAAGCCATTCCATGCAATGGGAAAACTGAAAGTTAAGAGTGCCCAAGACCCATCTGGAGAAGAGTTCAACGTGATTGAAACGTAGCTGTGTGGTATGCAGATTTCTAAGGACGATCTCCAATGACTCTTGACCTCTTCTAAGCCTCTCCCCTGGGAGTATGTGATATGAAGAGCTGTCACTCCTGTGGTTCTGTTAGGCCAGTGGCAGAAAGGACTTCTCACTTGACTTTGAGTTACTCAAAAGGGAGATTATTGGGGCGGGCCTCACCCAATTACATGAGACCTTTAAAAGTAGAATGTTTTGTGCAGCTATTACGCTGGTGCAAAAGTAATTGTGAGCTTTGCCATTTTAAAAAAATAGTAAAAACTGCAATTACTTTTGCACAAGCCTAATAGTTGTAGAAAGAGATTTGGAGCATGAGAAGGCTTAGTCTGACTTCTACATTTGATGATGGAGGGGCCTTCATGATAAGGAATGCAGGGGTTTCCTAGCACTGAGATTGGTCCCTAGCTGACCTCAGACCTATAACCCCAAGGAGCTGAACTTGACCAACAACCTGAGTGAGCTTGGAAGTGGATTCTTCCCAGATCCTCCAGATATGAGCTCAGCCTGGGTGGTGCCATGATTTTGGCCTATGACACCCTGAGCAGAGAACCCAGCTAAGCCCACTAGGACTTCTGACTGCAGAACTGTGAGATTATAAACAGGTATTTCAAATGGCTAAGTTGGAGGTAATTTGCTACACAACAATAGAAGACTAGTATAAATCTTTTGAAGGAAATTTTATGGGGGTAAAGGACTGTGCTGGACTTTAAATGATAGATCATGGCACTTAATTCAGTAATCTTTGGAGCACTATGGAAGAGCTTGAGATGAAAGAACAACATAAAAAATAATAATCACTCACATTTGTTGAATATTTGTTAGGTACTAAGCATACATCTAATCCTCATATCAGCACTATAATACAGATACTACTGTTACCCTCTTGTGCAAATGTAGGGAATGAGGCTCAGAGAAATTCGATAACTTGCTCAGAGTCACAGAGCTAGCAAATTTCAAAGCCAGGATTTGGAACCCAGTCATCTGCACTCTTAAACACAAACTACACTGCTTCTTTAAAAGGAAAATGGTGACTGTCAAGAATCTGGGAAATTTTCTAAGGGCCTATTTAAGTGGCTTGGGTTAGAGGGAATAGAGGTGTAAGGAGGAATAGTGGCCGCGGAAACTGAGAGAAATTTCAGAAACAAAACTGAAAGACCATGGCATTGAATGTACTGATTCTCTGGGAGATGCATGACAGAGGGGAATTAGGTAGATTAAAAAAAAAATTTTTTTTTAGATGTAAGTCTCTAATTAGGTGTTTTCAGATTAGGTATTTCTGGAAGAGCTTTGCCATGCCTGTAAATGGCATTGTTCATCTCTCATCCTTCCCTGACATTCTCCTTCCTTTCCTCACTTCTTTTCTTTCTTCTCCCAAATCCATATTTAAAGGCAAGTTCCTTTTTATAAAATGGGTTTGGTAATGTCATCAACCTTAGCAGAGTCTGTGTGGAATTTAATTTGTTTCCTTATGTAATGATCATTAAGTTTCTCAAATGATGTGAGCTATAGAGAGGGAAAATTGAGCCATTACAAAACATTTGAAATTATCATCTGTGCATCAGGATTTAGCAGAGGTGAATATAAATAAAATAAAATAATCATCTGACTTCCCTAGAGTCACGCATAGTGACTATTTTAAATACTCACACAGTACAATATGTTAGGTCACAGTGAGGAAAATATAGTAGATCTCTAGCAAATTAACACATTCAACTGAAATAAATGATGCCATCTCCCAAAGCATGTGTGCGTATGTGCGTGTGTGTGTGTATGTCTGTCTGTCTTGCACTGGTTCTTTTGTTGTTGTTGCAGTTGTAACATCAACCCAACTCCAGAAAAGAACAGCAATCAAATAGGCGCTCTCCTGCAGAGCAACATTCTGCTGAAAGTTTTTTAGATTTAAGAAGTTAAAACAAAAAATGATGTAGTTCATAGAAAAGACATCTCTGTGGGAACATACATTGATAGGGATACTAATGATAAAGATGATTGATGGTGATGATGAAGTTGCTGATGGATGGGATGATCATGAGGGCAGCAGCTACCATTACTTGAGCTCCCACTATGTGTCAGACACCATGCAGAGTGTTTTTAATACACAATCTTGTTTCAGTCTCCCAACATTCTCTGCATTTTCTCATATCTAAAAGGGAGACAATAATAGTACTTACCTCCTAAGTTGTTAGGGTAATTAAACAAGGTAATATATCAGGTGCTTAGAACACTGATACATTGATGCAAATTCCAAGTATAATTATTTCAATCCTCGTGTTATTGAAAGCCACATGGGTTGAATGTCTTGTCCAAGGTCATACAGTGGTAAAGGCAGGACCTGGGCCCAAGCAGTATTTCAGTAGAGCCAGAGTCAAACATTCTGTCATAGGGAACATCCATCTCCACCCCCATTGCATACCCAATTTTAAGGATCTCTCTGAGGGTAATGGGAGCATGATTCAGCTGACAGGTGGTATAAATGTAAGACAAAAGCTGCACCGTTGCTAGTTTTTCATTGCCATCAATTATGAAAATGAGTGAATAGATTATTTAAATGATCTCAGATGAGTAAATTATTCAACGAGCCTCTCAGTCAGAAGTATTTCTAGAAACTCCTAAATAGACAGATGAAAACCATTTTGATTTTCTGACAGGGTCATCTCATCAGTGTTGTAGAGAAATGCAAAGCCCTGAGTAAGGGGGAAAAGGAGGAGAGAGAGAGGGGTAGGGAGACGGGTAGGGAGGAATAGCAGGACAGAGAGGGAGATGGCGATGGGGTAGAGGGGAAGAGGAGGAAAGAGTGAGGGAGAGAGAGGGAGGAGGAGAAAGGGAGAAATGAGGGGAGAGGGAGAGGAAGAGAGGCAGAGGCAGAGAAGTGGAAGAGGGAGGGCAAGAGAGGGAGAGGGGCTGGAGAGGGGGAAGAGAGAAATAACAAAGAAACAGTGGGCTTTGAGACAAATTTTTAACTGTATTCTCTGGAATGCAGGTTCCTTTCAGAACCTAGAGTGCCCTCAGGGTCTCTGGGTGGGTGAGGGAGCTCATGAGACAGGACCCAGCTTCAACTGGAGATGGCAAAGCTCTATCTGATTGGTATATTGAGGTTCGAAGTAAGCTTCCATCTGGGGAAAAATAAAATATTTCTAAAGTTAGAAAGCAAGTAGAGGAAGGGGATTTACTTTAGTAATCATCTGAATATGATGTACATAAATAGTAAGCATTTGTTGAGCACCTCTTCTGTACCAAACCTTACAGTATGGCCTTTTGTACTTATTGTTTCACTTTAGCTACATAATAACCCTGTGAAGTGAGTCTCTGATTTCATATTTGAGTCATGGAAATATAGAGATGTTCTATAACTTTTTATAAAAATTAATAGCTGAGAAAGGATTCAAATTTAGGTCTTGTGAATTTCCAAGTCTGGTGCTCATTCCAATACTTTGCACAGGTTCTAGGATGAACGATGGAAGTTGTCATAGAGGATCTGAAGATTGGTATGCATAGTATCTGCCTTGAAAGTTCAGTGGAAGGGGACCATGAAAATACCTAGCCTTTTATGTAGACTTAACTCTTACTCTTTAGGACAAGGTAACTGTAAACTATGACTGTCTCTGATGGGATTGAACCATTTTCCCATCCATATATCCACCCATCCACCCAGCCAGTCATCCAAATATTAATCATCTAATAAACCGTCCATCTACTCATCAACCCATCAGACCAACTGTAATTCATCCCACCATATGGCCATCCATTCACTCTTGAACCCACCCACTTACCCACTGTCTATCTATGTACCAAGCATTTACTGATTACTGACTCACTGCCAGGCCTATGGTAGGTACAGGTGAAGCAGAGATGACTAATAAAATATCCCTGGGATTTTAGGGAACTTATAGTGTAGTGGGAGAGACAGGGAAATGCACTGCTAGTTATAGCACTGTGAGATGAGTGTGAACAGAAGAGGTACACATGGCACACTGTGACATTTACTCCAGCCTGGGCACTGGGAAGGTGAAAGGACTTCCTGAAAGAGCCAAGGCAGGACCCAAGTCCTAAAGAATAAAGAAGATTTATTTATCCAAAGGGTGACAGTCATCTGATCCATTCTAGTAACTGAACCACAAACATTATTTTTCTTTATTTCACATTGCATCTGATAGCAGCAGCTAGATTTTTTCCCTACCCCACCCACAATTACCGGAGCTCAGTGGCTGCTGTTTGGACCTGCTTCTCACTTTCTTTGCATTGTCTCTGTTCTATTATTTCCCTGATTGCATGCTGATAGCACAGACAGGAGCGACATCTGTCCCTAAGAAAAGAGACAGAACAGGAAGCTGCTCTCCCATCCAGCAATCTGTTTCTGGCTACAAGTGGCTCTGTCAGGCTGCCTCTGTAGCTACAGTTTGGTTTCCTCATCTGTGCCATTGGCAGCAGAAGCTTCCCATTCCACCACCCTGTTTTTCTTGGCATTGGAACCTGGCTTAGAACAGGGGGCGAAATAGAGATAAAAAGAGGTTGCATATTCTCACCATTGGTCTCTAAGCTGTGGAGGATTTAATGAGCTTTCTAGACTCTGAAGACCTTGTGCCTATATTTTATAAAAATAATAATGATGATGATTATGGCCTAGGGGCTGTAGATTCACTGCTTTGATTCCCCCTACCCTTTTTGAAGAGATGGGAGGCTGCAGTGAGGAGCCAGCGGTAGTTCCAGCTACTTGTAGGGGCTGAGGCTGGATAATTGCTCGAGCCCAGTAGGTCCAGGCTGCAGCGAGCCATGTTCATGCCACTGCACTCCCTGGAGTGGCTCACTGCAGGCCTCAATCTCCTGGGCTTGAGCAATTATTTGGCCTCAGCCCCCACAAGTATCTGGGAGTATACATGTGTGTCACCACACCTGCCTAAATTTTTGGATTTTTTGTAGAGACAGGGTTTCACCAGATTGCCCAGGCTGGTCTCAAACTCCTGAGCTCAGGCAATCTGCCTGCCTTGGCCTCTCGAAGTGCTGAGATTACAGGAGTGAGCCATCGCGCCTAGCCTTGATCCTCTTATAACAGACATTCATGAGTACGATCACTCCTTCCCCCTCCTTCCAGTTACATATGAAAAAACTGAGGCTCTAAGATGATTGCTAATTTGTCCAAGGTTGCAAAGCAAGTACATGGCAAAGTCTAGATTCTAGCTCAGGTTTGCCAGACTGCAAAGTCTGTTTTGTTTCTACAGTACCTTATGGTAGAGATGGTGGGTGTTTGTATATCGGTAGTGAAGGCTGTCAGTGCTTTAATTATGAAAACCCATGTTGGGGGTCCCCCCATCCCTGCATGGTGGATGTGCCCCCAGTGTTGGCAAGAAGGACTATTACAGGTACAAGATTCCCTGCTGAACCACATGTCTCTTCCTGAGCTCCACTCACAGTAACCCACTGGGCTGTATGCAAATCTGCCTCTTAATCAGTTTCTTGCATTTGTGCAAAACGAATCAGCATTCCTCTGCACATCTGAAGATGTAAATCAGTCCTCACCCCTGCAGTAAACTGTTCCTTTATTCCTTATTACTCCACCATATGGTTTGTTATCTAGCCATTGTCTTTCGAAAACGTGCTTTTAAACTCATCAAAATCATATTCCTGGAGTCTATATTCCTTCCATTTAAATTATAATTCAGCAAATTAGAAAGACTGAGTGGGCCTGTTTGAGATGGGAAGAGTAGAGGCTGAGCCATCTTGATTTCCCTTGATGTGAAGAAAGACTCCATTGGAAATGGCCATACGAAAAAAAAATCCAAAGTTAGGGAAAGACAAGAGAATCAACGATTATTCCCTTGAAGGGAGTTGTTGAATGACTAAAGAAATGAATAGCCTCTCACTTACGTTATCTTTAACTTTAAAATAGAAACGAATGATTTGAATCAAAAGAATCCTAATACCTATTGATTCCCACCATGCTGACTTCTATGTGGGCCAACAGGTTATAGCTGATGGCATATTTTTTCTTACCACAATTAAAGTATGTTCGAAGAAAATAGGACAGGCAGATCTAATGTAGGAAAGGAGGCCAGTAATTAGTTTGGCGTATCAGATCCTGACATCCATGCTGTATACAGGGAAAGCAGAAACTTTTACCTGCTTTTAACAGGTGAGGAGACTGAGATACAGAGAAGAGACTTGTTCAGCCTTCTTCTGCAAGAATTATATACATCTCACTCCACTTTTTTTTTCCCAAGACCAAGAAACATTCCACAGATGTTTCTTTTTTGTTTTGTTGTTGTTGTTCTGTGTGTGTGTGTGTGTGTGTGTGTGTGTGTGTGTGTGTGTGTTAGAGATGGGGGGAGTCTCACTTTCTCAGACTGGTGTCAAACTCCTGAGCTCAAGGGATTCTCCTGCCTCAGTCTCCCAAAGTGTTGGGATTACAGGCATGAGCCACTACATGCAGCCTCATTCTACTTTTAGCATTCAGGTTGGTAACTTGAATCAACACAACAAGATTTGAGTTTCTTTTTTTGTGTATAAATGTATGGGGTACAAGTGTAATTTTGTTACATGCATAGATTGTGTAGTGGTGAAGTCAGGGCTTTTAGAGTATCCATCTCGCAGATAACGTACATTGTATCCATTAAGTAGCCTCTCATCAGTGTCCTCCCTCACCCCCACTTGCCTTTCTAAGTCTCTTTTGTCTATCATTACACATTCTACACTAAGTGTATGCAGTATTTAACTCCCACCTACAAGTGAGAACACGCACTTGTTCTATTTCTTTTTCTTTTTTCCCTAACCCAGGATCTTGCTTTGTTGCCCAGGCTGGAGTGTAGTGGCACAATCATTTCTCACTGTAGCCTTGAACTCTTGGACTCAAGTGATCTTCCTACCTCAGCCCCACAAGTAGCTGGGACTATAGGCACATGCCACCATACCTGGCTAGTTTTTTTGTTTTTGTTTTTGTAGAGATAGGGTGTTGCCATGTTACTCAGGCTGGCCTCAAACTCCTGAACTCATGTGATCTCCGCCACCCCTCCACTTGGCATCCCTAAATTCTGGGATTAAATTCTGAACTACCACGTCTGGCCTAGTATCTGTCTTTCTGTTCCTGAGTTGCTTCACTAATGATCATGGCCTCCGGTTCCACCCATGTTGCTGCAAAAGATGTGATTGCATTCTTTTTTATGGCTAAATAGTGTTCCATTGTGTACATATACCACATTTTCTTTATCCAAAGATTCAAGTTTCATTACCAAAATGAATGGAGACTTTTCATTGAGACATTGTCATCTCATCGAAAATGGATGAGGATTCAAAAACTACAGATGGGACATCTATCAAGTTATACTATAAATCAATGGGGACAGAAGCTGGAAACACAGATGTGTATGATCAGAAGCCCAAAATACAAAATCAATGCCAAGAGATAAACTGATTGGTCCATGCAGACAGGGAGGACAGCGTCGTGGTCAGGAGAAATGGGCTACTGCCTTCCTCCTCTGTTTAACTGAGCATGGCACCAGTTAGGAGCTGAACCATTTTCGGAGAGTGAGTTGGATCAACATTTATACGGTTGAGTTTGGCCATCGGTAACAGTTGTGAGACTCAGGCTAACTTGCAAATCCATCATTCTTTGTCTCCAACAGCAAAATGGAGCTAATGATAATACCCCCTCACTGGGGTTCCTGTGAGGATATTAAAGCCACCATTTATTAAATGCTTTCTGTAAATCAGAAAGAACCTTAGATGCATAATCTGTCTTAACTCACACAAAGTCCTGATGATGCTGGTACTGTTATTGCCCCTATTTTATAAATGAGAAATCTAAGGAACAGAGCACAAGTTAATTTCCACTAACGTGAACTGTATTCTGAAGCCCATTTGTCTGACTCCATGCTTTGACTACTAACTTCTGCTACTTTCTTCAATCAAATTCTACAATGTAGGTGAAATCATGCCATGTTGTAGAAAGGTAGAGGAGTTAAGTGGGAAATGCATGGAGCTTAGTTTTCCCATATCATTCAAAAACACACACACACACACACACACACACACACACACACACACACACAAACAAAACAAAATGCCTAATAGTTTTCAACCTCTAACTCCATCATAGGCCCTGAGCCAACCACGTTATGTACATTACCACATTTTATGTTCACTAAAACCCTAAATGGTACATGTTATAATTAGTTTTATTTTATAGATGAGAAAAATGAGGACCAGAGAAGTGAATTAATTAGAATACGGTCACTCAGCCACTTCATAGCTCTCAGGCTTCATAAATGACATATACGCCAAATATCTAGCATGAGGCTTAGAACATAGAAAGATCTGCACATAGAAACTACTATCCATAAATAAAGTGTGATCTAGAGATCTAGAGTTTTCAATGGCACTATTAGGATTTACTTTTTTTTTTTTTTTTGCCTTTTTAGTGGATTTCTGAAAGACTATTAACAGTGTTCTCTTTTCTCAAAGGATCTGGGTCAAAGTTTAGAGATGAGCATCTTCAAGGAGTCCTTTGAGTCCTGTATATATATTAATACATTGCAACACATACAGTTAAGCAAGTCCTCGTCCAGGAGCCAGAAAACTATTTTTTGGTTCTTTCACATATTTGCTGTAATTTATGAATGAGGCTTGGTGGTTGACAGGTGAGGAAGTGGCAGATTGACTCAGAGTTGCAGGGAGGGTGGTGTCAAGTGGGTGTGACAGTAGGACAAAATGGGAGCAAGAAAATTGTGGGCACTGCAGGAAATCTGTGGCTGTGATAAACGAAGAGATCTGGGCTGTAACTGGGAAGAAGAGGTGTTATGAATGGGCAGACTGATTTGGAGAAAATAGAGGGGTCCAGAGCCCAGGGGCCAAATTGACACTGGAAAAGACTCATGAGAATAGTCCTTAAACTTGCAAGTTATTTGAGCAGGATGAGGTGGCTCATGCCTGTAGTCCCAGCACTTTAGGAGGTCAAGGTGTGTGGATTGCCTGAGCTCAAGAGTTCGAGACCAGCCCAGGCAACATGGTGAAACCCTGTCTCTACTAAAATACAAAAAGTTAGCCAGGCATGATGGCATGTGCCTATAATCCCAGCTACACTGGAGGCTGAGGCAGGAGAACTGCTTGAACCCGGGAGGTGGAGGTTTCAGTGAGCCAAGATCACGCCACTGCGCTCCACCCTGGGTGACAGAGCAAGACTTCGTCTCTTAAAAAAAAAAATTCACTTGAAGGAACATAGTTTACCACTCTGAAAAATTGTAATAATATCTCTTTCACCTGTATGTGACTCTGCTGTGATGATCAAGTGAAATGAGAAAATAACCAGCAACTTGTAGCCCATAAGGAGCTATATTAACTCTGGGACTTTTATATTATTATCCACATAATGACACACAGCTTTCTGACTAGGATGCTTCTTCCAGTGCATCTGTTATCTGAAATTTCTATCTTTTTTTCTTTTCCTTTTTTTCCCAATAGAGCTTCTTAGCCCGGTGAACACTAGCAAGTGTATGCATAAGGTCACACTGTTTGACACAAGGATCCAAGAAAGCTTGGGTTACATTTATAGTTATGAAATTGATGGTATGTGTTAATTGTACAGAACCTCAAACTAGCAAATGGAATTAAAAATAATTGCAAGGCCTTTGGATTTATTGGTAGAGTGAAAATAACACCAAGTGGCTTTTGGCAGGGCCTTCTTCTCTGTGCACAGAATTATATTAACAGATGATATTATTTCTATCCAAAATAGGCAGCAGTAAGTGAAATGCATATCTATCCCCTCTAAGAGGGGAGAAAAAAAGGCAAATACATTTCCTTAGTGTCATTTTGGTATATAAGCCCTGGGCCTGGAATTTTGGTGAAAGCAGTGCCTTGCTCTTGCCTGTTCTGGAGTTGTGCCAGTGTCCTCCATTCAACTTACGAGGACATGCACATTGTAGATGGGAAGGAACCTTGACTAAGTACCTTCTGTAGGTCAGACAACTGACTGCTGGTTCACACGCATGAGTTAATGTCATCCTTCTAAGATCCCTGCATATAATAAAACACCTAATTCTGATTGAGCAGAGACTATGTGGCAGATAGTTCAATAAGTGCTTTGCAGTTACTGTTTTATTTAATTCCACAAGAATCATACTATGTGATTACTCCCATTATACCCACATTACAGATGAAGAAACTGTTGTCCAAGAAGTAAAGTTAGTGAAGTTCACAGAGCGGATAAGCAGAAGAGCTGGGAATTCAGGCTCAGATGAAGCTGACTCCAAAATCCACATCATTTTCAAGGCCAGTTACCAGAAGAGATAATTAAAGTTGATAATTGATTGCAGGAAGTTCATAGTTATGGTGGTCATATTGGTACCTCTGTTTGTTAATGTGTCTGTTTTATTTGTTTGTTTATTTAAAGACAGAGTCTTGCTCTGTTGCCCAGGCTGGAGTGCAGTGGTGTGATCTGGACTCATTGCAAACTCTGCCTCCCAAGTCCAAGCAATTCTCATGACTCAGCCTTCTGAGTAGCTGGGATTACAGGCATGCACCACCACACCTAGCTACTTTTTTTACTTTTAGTAGAGATGGAGTTTTGCCATGTTGCCAAGGCTGGTCTCAAACTCATGGCCTCAAGTGATTCGCCTGCCTCGCCTTCAAAGTGCTGGGATTACAGCTGTGAGCCACTGCTCCCGGCTAACTTGTTCACTTGATAGGTATTTGTACATCTATTATGTACGCAGCCCTGGGCTGGGTGCAAGGGACACAGAGGCAAACAGAACTCACTCCCACTCTCAATGAATCTGCTAGAGCAGACAGATGAGTGTGCGGGTCTCACAATACCTGGTGAGGTAGGGAAAGGAGAAGTCACCTGCCGAGGTTTATGGAGTTGGAGGCTGTTTCCCATAACAGCTGCCCTTTGTGTTGGGTTCTGAAGGACACATAGGAGAATGCCAAGCAGAGAGTGGGAAGGGGTTTTCTGGACACGGTGAGTAGTGTGTTGAAACCTGGCACTGAGAGAGAAGCTCGATGTACTCAGAAGCCTGTGATTAGTTCTGTGATTCATGAGTTGATGTAGGACAGGGCTGGAACAAGGAGTTGGTTGTCAAAATGAGGCTGTCCTGATTGCAGAGGGATAGGAAGGCCTGGGGAGGAGGCCAGGTCACTTAGACAATGGTCAGGCATTTTCACTTGATTCCAGCTGCAGAGCGAAACCTTTAAAAGGCCTTAAGCTGGGGAATTAAAGGGCCAGATACACAGAGGTATTTAAAGTGATGGTTTGGGCTAGACACGGTGGCTCACACCCGTAATCCCAGCACTTTGGGAGGCTGAGGCTGGCAGATCACCTGAGGTCAGGAGTTTGAGACCAGCATGGCTAAAATGGCAAAACACCATCTCTACTAAAAATACAAAAATTAGTCGGGTATGGTGGTGTGCACCTGTAATCGCAGCTACTCTGGAGGCTGAGGCATAAGAATCACATGAACCTGGCAGGTGGAGGTTGCAGTGAACTGAGATAGTGCCACTGCATTCACCCTGAGAGACAGAATGAGACCCTGTCTCAAAAAAAAAAAAATACCAAACAAAAAATAAAGTGACGGTATGGGCTACTGCTTGGAGGCTGGCTGAAGAGCAAATCTACCAGAAGCAGGAAGGCCAGCTAAGTAGCTGTAGCATAAACCAGTGACAGATGAAAGCCTAGGTGAGGGTGGTGGTTGTGAGTTAGGAAAGAAAAAATATTCGAATATTAGAACTATCAAGGCTTGGTGATTGATTTGATATATATATGGGGGTGGCAGAAGAGAGATGAATTAGGGGATATTTCCATGGCTGGAATTTTGATAACTCCTATTTGGCAGATGGGAGAGAATTATATTTTTTAGGATGGAAGATAAGAGGCTGAGTTCTTCTCCAAGTCTACTGAGTTTGAGGTTTCTAGGAGGCAGTAGAGAAGAATGGGGGAAAGGCAGCAGATCAGGGGCTGTCAACAGAGACGTGATAACTGGAGACTGTGGAGCAGAAGAGGCCTGAGCCTGGACGTCTAGGGGCAAGAGGGAGAGGAAAGACAGGTCAGATGTGTTCAGAGAAAGAGAAGCTTGCATTTTGGCAGAGATGAATCAGCCAAGGAGGTGGGAAACAGTTGAATAATGGTAGTGTCGTGACAGTCAAGGGCAGACACTCAAGAAAGGTGGGAGTAGTCCCACTGTCAAATGCAGAGGAGGGGCGGATGTGCAATGCACCTAATGGATTTAGTGAAAACCACTGGAGATCTTAGGTCAGTTTCAGAGGAGAGGAGTGTGCAGAAGAGAATATGTCTATAGCTCAGGGGCTAGGATGTGTGTTAGCCTAGAGGAGAGATGCTTCCTTTATTACTGAAAGAGGGGAGAAGGAAGACATGTGTGCAGAGGCAGGTGAGTTTGTGGGTGATGTGCGTTGTCCATAGAATCTTAAATAAGAGGCAGATTCATCAGCTGGGAGTGGGGCTGGAGCTGGCAGCTTTGCAGTCTTGTGGGCAGGTGTGAAGGTTTGAAATAGTTTCTAGGGAATGGGAGAGATGCAATTAGGAAAAAGAGAAAGATTTTTTACCCAGAGAGGGAGTCCTTAAATTTGAAATGACATTAATCTATGTGGTTATGTGATATTCTCCACCTGTCCTTGCAGCTTTACAGGTGTGGAAGTGGTGGGATTGACTCAGAGTTGGGGATGGTGTTGCCAGGCGGATGTGATAGGGAGACAAAATGGGGGCAGGAAAGTTGTGGGTATGGCAAGAAAGCTGTTGATGTTACAGATAGAGAGGTCTAAGTTGGAATGGGGAAGAAATGAAGGGATGAACGAAAAGACTAATTGAGAGAAGATGGAGCCCAGGGATGACATTGGAGAGGAGACATAAGAATAGCTGAGTGAGAGCTGTGGATTTTCTGAATGTAGAGTCATTTGAGTCAAGCAGGTCTAAGTAAATTTCCCCCATGGGAATGGGTGGCTGCAGTGGATTGGAGGTGGTCAGTGGAGAGACGGTCAAAACTACTGGCCTTCAATTTTATCCAAATGGTCTGACAAGTATGAATGTGTTTATGAAGGACATGACATCAATGACTTGCAAATAGGGCAATTTAAAAATATGTGAGGAACGATAAGTCCTAGCCATATGTGGATGAAATCACCAATATTCTTCCCAGGTGCTAAGTCAGATATTAAGGGATCCCAAGGTCAATTGCCAATTTGAACTTAAATGCAACCAAATCCCAATGTGCACAAAGGGATTGTAGCCCAGTATTCAAGGACTTCTTGAATCTTGTCCCAAGGTAACTCTTTATTCCTCTTTCCCTCTCTTCCCCTTTGTATATTCATGTTTCTGTCTGTCTAGACAACTTCCTAGTTCACAAACATGTCCGTTCAACTCAGCTTCTAAGCTTTTTTCCATGCCGTTCTCTGATCCTACATGCCCCTTCTCTCCACTCTGACTCTTCACTTCCTTCACAAACTGCATAACTCCCCTCCGTTGTACTCCTTCATGATTTTTTCCTTCTCTCATCAGTTCTGCCTCTCACTTCGGAAGCCCTCTGCATTTCTTTTACCTTTCACCCTTTGGCTCTTAGCATTTTCTGTTTTATTGTACAATTAATTCAGGGGGTATTGTATTTTATCTTTCTCACTGGTGAGTGGATTCTTTACAGATAAGGACTTAGAGTAGGGGTTGGCAAAACCCCTAACTCTTCATGTAAAAGGCTAGCTAGTAAATATTTTAGGCTTTGTGGGCCATACTCTATGGCAAGCACTCAACTCTGCTTTTTTGGTGCAAAAGCAAGCGTTGAGGCTATATAAGGAAATAAGCATGGCTGCGTTCCAATCAAACTTTATTTATGGACACTCACATTCAAATCTTATATAATTTTATAATTGTGTCACCAAATATTATTCTTTCCATTTTTTCCCAACCATTTAAAAATGGAAAACCCATTCTTAGCTCGTGGGCTATGCAGAAACAGCTTGCCCTTGGGCTGTGGGATGTTGACCCCAGGTTTAGAGTCTATCACCAGTGTGAGAACAGTTTATGGCACATACTAGGCACTCCGTGAATGAATGAATGAACCAAATAAATCCATGTGATCCAATGCTAAGAAACTGAAAGCCTACAGAATAGCTCTGTTTATTGGTTTTAACACTTGGAGTGATCAGGAATCTTGAGATTCTGCTTTTGGCTACAATTTGTGTGAGTTTGAAAGGTTTTGATGTGACAAAGCTTATAAGTATCACAGTTGAATTTGAACTTGGGTCTTCAGACTCCAAGCACATGGTTCTTTTAAACTGCTGTGTTTGCCAGTATATTAATAATTCAGTGGGAAAAGCAATGCTGAGAGGCTGCCTGATTGGTCACCACGATTCTCATTTCTTCCAGTAGCTCCATAAGGCTCTCAAATCATTGATTACTGTCTGAGATGGGAATAATTGGTTTGGGCCAAAATGGATTGACAGTAGTGGGTCACTTAGGCTTAGTTTTCAAAAATAGCAAGTCTTATCTGGCCCATCTCAAGGGAACCCTTCTCTTCCCCCACTGCCTTCTAATAATCACGTTTTTAACTGGGCAAAGCTGTCATTAAGCTTATTACTGTTTTCTCACCATTAAGTCTTCTGTTGGCTTTAGTATTTCAAACGATCTTCTTGTTGGAATACTTTAGAGCTCAGACAAGCCTGGAGGAAAGTAGTTCTGGGCCAGAGATGAGAAAAGAAAAATGATTGTCAAAATACCATCTTATCTAAGGAAAATTGAAATTCTCATCAGTGTGCATTTCATCATAGTGATGGATTTCAGCCAGGCACAAGGGCTTTGATTAGCATCCTCATAATAACTAGCAGGGCCTCAGACACCAACCCCTTTCATTTGGAAGAAGGAAAATGTCCATCTCAAAAACTTAAATTTATTATTTTGCCCCATATACAGAAGAACAAATGCCCATCAGAGACCTGCCACCAAGTCCCAGACATTTCAACTCTCACAACCCAATAACTTCTCACAGGTGAGGGGGATGAAATGCTGTTCCACTGACTGATACCCCCAGGTTCTGTAACCTTATTGCAAAACTCTACAGGCACAATCAATGAGGTTAACTTTGAATGCTCAGAGCTGAGATCCAAATGGAATTGGCTTTTTACATAATGCTGAGTGAGGAAATCCATCAGCTTTTGACTTGTTAGATCCTTCACATCAGGTTTGATGCATTGAAGCCTCCTGCTTCTTTAGCCTGCAGTTTAATTACCTGGAACTTATCTCCTTTTATAAACTGTTACACACTCAGCTCCAAATTTTGCCACTTTGCAAGGTTTTCATTTAAAGAAAAAAAAAAAACTTGCTATAGAGTAAGAGGAGAAGTCATATCTATAGTCATGTTCAGTCTTATAATTTTCAGGCTGGAAAGAATGCATTGATGATCCCAATAAATAAAAGGCTCTCTCAGCTGTCAGCCCAGGATCAAAGTCTACCTCTCTCAGCCTCTTTCTAACTCTTATTGGCAAGTTTGCTGAGGGAACAAGAGCTGCTTAATATCAGTCAGGTAAATACTCCCCAAAAGAGCTATTTACTCGGCCAGATTGCAAATGGCATTTCATTTATTTTACAATTGGATGCTATGCTGATCTTTGAAATTTACCCAGAAAAAGTACGTTAGAAGGTCAAACAAAAACCTTTACCGTATTTCTAAATTGTCTTTGTGCAGGTGTTAAAAAATAATAATAGTTATCACAGTTATTATAATAAAGGACTGACCTTAGGTCAAGCTCTCATCCAATATTATGTGTTTAACCTCCCCCAGCCCCAATTCCTGTTTCTGTAATGGTCCCATTTGCCTTCATGTCCCCTCTTAAACTGATTTTGCATACCTATGTGCATTCTGGGTTTCTTCTCTAAGGCAACAGCCCCTTAAGAAGTTCAGTCAAGTTTATGTTTGGGTTTTCATGATAACAGATGCAGATATAGCAACAGAATTGTGTTGTCTTAGCCAACAACATCTGAAATACAATACGATACAAAAGGAAGATGAAATCCTCCCTTCTAAGGGCCCTTATGCAATGGATGGAGAGGACCACAAAGGCAAAGAAGTGTAATCAGCTGTTAGAGCCTTAATGTCACTCCTCTTGGTTACAACCCCCAAATTACCTACTTGTCACATGGTTCACATTTGAACAGTTGGTTTTCTCTCCCTGATCTATTATTCTAATCGCCTTTTCGATGTCCCTGTTAGTAGCAGTGGAATTCAGCATCAAGCCTGCAAAGTAGGGCTCACTGCTGCTCTGCTGTTAGAGGCATTTTCTGTGGTGGAATTCAAGGTCCTCAGTAGAGTCAATTCACAGGTAAATGGAGGAAGTAAAACAGTCATGCATAAAAGCAAACTGCAAGACCCCCTCTGGCTGATCTCTCCCCACCTCCTGTGCTTCACATGGAAAGAAAATGTTGCCCCTTATCAAAGTGGAAGGCTGTGCATACTGGGGCCAGAATCCAGCTTCTCCAGCACACAGGACATCACTCTGCTGCATGGTGCTAATTATTTTTTTTTTTTTGAAAGAAAGGAAAAGAGAGGAAAGAAAGTGAGAGTGAAAGAAAGAAAAAAAAAAGAATGTACGAGAGAAAGAAAGAGGAAGAAAAAGAGGGAGAGAGAACAGGATTCTTGTTCTACTGCCCAGGCTA